>JABXWE010049357.1:0-11331 GCA_014611495.1 Limonius californicus
ACCACGTTGCTGATTCAATATTATACAATTAGTTTTGGGATTAGTGAAACCAATAGAAGGAACCAATCGAAATGTGACAGCCGACAATTGGCCCTAGAGGTAAACTCACTACAATTTTAAAAGCTCATGTTAATAAATTACTTCCTGCTTAGTCATAATTTTGTTACGCTACTCAATGCCATATGTCAAAGTGGTATTAAAAAATATACCACCTCCTGGGTAGTATGACAAATTATTGGACCTCCTGACTTAAGATTCCATCAATAATAATAATAAAAGCACGCGTAAAAACAAAAAAATAAGTGGTGAAATCAACCGCAACGGGACGATAAGGGTTTTTTAAGAATCACTAAGCGGATCGCACGAAAAAGAGTTTTTTACATGAAAGGTCCTCGAGGGCCGCATGCAGCCGTTTGCCGCGGGTGGCCGACCCCTAAACTAGTGATAATAATGTGGTTGGCTAATGCATGGTGCCCACCACATCACCACGTGTCATGAATTTGACATGGAACAGCCAGGTGTGAGAGCAACGATACGGGAGCTCTGACCTTTCGCCTTGCAGGCCAAACTCCTTCATGGGATGTAGAGCCTCACCGTTAATTATTAATTGCATAGCATACTGACATTTAATTCTTTTCGTCTAATAACTAGGTACTTTTCTTTAATAAATTTTTTCACCAGCTTTACTACCCTTTGTAGTTTTATCTATAATTCTAAATTGTATTTTTCTTATACAAAACTTTATTACTGCAATGTAATGTTGTTTCCTTAACGTTTACCTTGACGTTTAATGTCCCTAAACATATAGTAAACAACAACTCTTGAATAAAAATAAAATAGTTCGACGTTTAATAGTGAAACTACACCCAGAACCAGTGGCGTAGGCAGGATGTTCCCGTGAGACAGAGCTTTAGATACCTTTTCACACGAACTTTATATTGACAAGCGAATGTATTATGTTCACGTAAAAGTATGTTTACATACTTAACTCGCTGATATAGTCATCTTTGAGTGTTTCCCCGTCCTTTCTCTCTCCAACTTCTGCCCTCTACCCCATCCATCCTATTTCCTACCTCCTCCTTTTATTTGCCCCTTTTTCGTCCTTTGGCTCTTTTACGAGTGCGCTGTTATCGCTAAAAAATGTTATTGCTAGGGGGAGGGAGTTATATCAATGCTTAAAATTCGCTTTAGAGTTGTTAAAAATTAGTAACTATTACTTTTCGTATTCATCTTACAGTAAATCAAGCTTATGTCACGGTGTTATTCACACTTAACATCGATGTCGGTTTTTTTGACTACACTAACAGGAAAACATTAAGTTAAAAATAGTCTCTGATTTTGCGATGTATTAGCATAAAAATGCATATATAATTACTTACGTGAATAATTGTGATTATGTCAACGCTATTGTTGGGTTCATAAAACTAAACTACAATCTAAAAAGATCCTTTTAAGATGTGCTTGTAAGGAATTTAACAACACAAGGGTACGAATAGTAATTATACACCAAGGTACAGAAGCAATTTTTCTTAGCCGAACATTATTATGATCCCGAGATGCGCAGCATCGAGGGGAATAAGTTGTGAGGCTAAGAAAAAGCTTCTGTACCGTGGTTTATATATTATTTTTTCCACTACTAGAACATTTAACGAATTTTCCAACAATAATTTCTGCATTTCTTTTGAATTAAAAGCGATCCAATAAGTATCAAGGTAGTTTTTCACAGAAAACAACTGAAATTTGACATTGACTTTACTTTTAATTTTATTATTTGTACGATTTGTCAAAATGGAAGATGATGGTGATTGTACTCCTCCCGAAATTAGAAAAGAAGCTGGGAAAATCCAGTACGACAAATTACTATTATTATCCGGTCGTGGCGCGAAATTTAACGCTTTTCTAACGTTCTTTCCTATTAAAAAACGATTACTTTTCTTTGATTGCCAAAATTTACTAAATTAACCAACGAATTTTGTAGCTGTCATCAACGTAAAAATGTATCAAGGAATGTCACTATCGTCAATTGTTTTTTTATCTCCTAGTAGGAGCTAATGAAAAATTATCTCCTACTAGGAGAGAAATTCATCTTCTTAACCCGAAAACGACATAAATAATGGCATCTTCTACTACTAGTAGTGGAAAAAAGTGTTATATCAGTCGTAACAGATAAACCAATGTAATATAAGTACATTAGTCAGAGATATCTATCATTTTTAGTACTGTACATTGTACAAAATCGACAGAGTGCTTAGTAAATCTAAGCAAAATAATTGATAGATATCTATACCGGGCGTTGAGTGAAACGCTACTGCAAACCTATTCTCATACTAATACAATTTTAGAATAACGAATAATTATTTGCGTTCTGCTTTCAAAATTACGGTATACATTAGTAATCTATGCATCGTTTGACCAGCCTTTAGTCGAAAATATACTCTAACCACAATGGACTCGTTCATGGCATGGAATTTCTTTTACAACGTATATTAATTATTTTGCGTGAACAATTTTAATTTGCATTGCTACAGTTAAGTGAATAGTGTCAGTTTTAAATTGATTAATTACACCGGAAACACGTCACCAATGTTCGGTCGGCGTTGCTATAAGTTCAAAAACATAAGGCAGTGTTTATCGAATTACAATTAATAGATGGCTGGTTATCCAATTTATATTATGTCTGACACACAGCTGTTAACATTTTCTTAACAAAACATGTTATATGATTTTCCTAACTTGAATTTCTTGTTTCTGAAATAGTGTACGGTGATGTAGGTACTTTTTTAACCAGAAATGTTTTGATGAAGTACCCGGTTGTGTGCTAATTCGGCAATTTAAAAATATCTTAATGTTTCGATTGTTTTTCTACGAAAATATTAAAATTCGGCACATTGATTTTTGTAATAACCAAAAAATGACAAACGAGTCCGTTGTATTTGCTACAAAATGGATGCGTAAATTTCGCAGGACAAACTGTACAGGGAGTCAATTTGAAAACCTGCAATATGTTATAAGTTAAAGCACTGTACTTTTCTAGAAAACGTTTTTACAACATGGAGGGGGAATAATCGTGACTCATAAGGCAACCTTCCCCATTCAATCCCTTAGGTTCTAGTTACTTTAATAAAAAAAATTCAATGGTAACATCCACCTTATGATACCTCATTTAAAAGCTCTTTCAAAATGCTATTCAATGTATTAAAAACTTTTTGTTGGGGTACCTAGAGCCTAAGGGGTTGAATGGGAAAGGTTACCTTATGAGTCATGATGATTCCCCTTTCATGTTGTAGGAAAGTTTTCTAGAAAAGTTCAATACGTATTTTACTTCCAGAGATATAACACATTGTACATTTTCAAATTGACACCCTGTATAATAACAAAATATTAAAACTTAAAATTATGTGGTCCTATTGTTGCGATATGCGGAAGTCCAGAATTAAAATTGGCATCTTGGTAGAAAGGTCTATGATTAAGCAGTACTCTATTGAAATATGAATCATATTATTGACACGGCAGATTAGAGTAGAAGAGTAGTTACAATTTTCGTCCTTCTGAAGAACTTTTTACTATGTTCGGTTAGGAACTTTTAATCTGGGTACGACAGTACACTATCTATAGATTACGCCAACTGTTTATCGAGTTCCGTACTTTGACATCCCAAGCCATACTATAACAGCTGATTAGACGCTAGCAGCAACAAAACTGACAGCCTACTACATGCTTCTGCATGTGATTGAAGACAGAATTCGGCTAATATATATTAGACCAATTAATTCATATTTAAAATATTACAGCACTTTATGTGTGATCGGTCATTGCACTACACTTTTGCGCCACACATACAAAGCTAGGTTAAGTTATGTCAGGTATTCTAAGGCGCGGCTTGTGATGTAGGTGTTGCAGCTCTATTGGTGGCGATTATATCGCGACAATATATTATTTAAATTATTTGATCAATTGAATTACAATAATTTTTATCAAAATGCGGCTGCAAATATACAGTTTAACGTAAAACATTCATAAAACTAATATGTTATAACAGTAACTCGGAAATTTTACTATTTCTTTAATCAGTTTATCGCTTCATTTCCAATACCATAGTATTTTGTGTCTAGATACCCATTAATTAAAGTAAAATAGTGTTGTGTTTGTTTGATAATTAGGTTCGATTTTCACACTACAATTTCACAGTTTTTTTTTTTAATTATGTGCCGCAAGATCATTGTCGGTGTTTATCAAAACCTAGAGTATAGTAAACGGAAAAAGAAAGAGGGAGTAGAACGTACAGGTAAATTAATTTTTGTAGATAACCCCCAAAATATGAACCTAATATTATTTTATCGTTTTCTTTTAAAGCTGTAGGAGTCACTATTATACACCTCTACTTAAACAAAGTTTACTACAAGTAAACTTGGTAAACAATTATGTGTAAGTCTTTAGAAGGGATAGGTAAAAGGTACTCTCCTCTTAGTATTATATTTATCGTTGAAGAATTACTTATTTGTATTTGCGATTTTGTGGTTATTATTTGAGTAATCACAATCTACTAAAAGCAGTTGTAATTATAAATACCCACTGCTGATTGTGATGAAGTTTAAGGGCCAAACAAGTACAAATGTCAATAATACAATGACTTTTACTCCCAAACATAGCCTGATTTTTACAAATTAATTATAAATTAAGAAAACAAATATAAATAACTCTAATATATTAGATCCTGCCCCTCATACTAAAGTTTATGTGTGTTCAAACAGATATTTAAAAAAGTTATAAATAATCACACAATCATAAATAAACCTATTGCTTCCATTTCAAGTGATAAATTATTTTTTAATTAAATTCTTGTTAATAGCTCACATTTTCCATCACACTAACTTTTTCATCTATGAAATGTATAAATCGATTTTTAGTAGGGTAATTTCTCTGTGACTCCCACACCCTGAATATGTCACAAAGTTTACTCTAATATGAAATTCATTTATTTTAGTTCGTTCACTATTTTCCCGTGAGTTGCATTTATATTTAATACTTGTAAAAAATACTGGGATTCTTTGCTCTAAAAAGCTTGCTTTGTGTGCACAACCTGAATGTACACTATTAAAATAATATCAAATCACGGTCTTGTTACACATATAAAAAAATTACACTATAATTTTAACCTTTTGAAACCAAACACTCAATGTGGAGATGCTTTTTTGTACATAAATACTTTACATCCCTAATAGTTCCTGTTTACATACACAGTTGTGTTTAGTAACTTATTTACACATTTGTTGGTACTTTCGCAAATATAAAACAATAAATTTTGTAAGTGATGTTCCCATTACACAATATGCAGTATATTTTTTAATTGCTATAGTATTTTTCACTGCTTTTGAAAAGGTATCTAATATGTACCTACAGTTTTAAGGTACATTTATAGGGGATTTTTGTAAATTACGTTACAGTCAGTGAATGTGATATTAATAAAGATATCGGGAAAGTTCTTTTTTATTGCTTTAAATGTAGGTACACAAGCTACAAAATGGCGTACGTCAAATCTGATCCGGCATATAAAACATTGTTTTTTTTAATATTTTGTATATTATAAAAAATCAGCAGAAAATAGTTTATGATTTTCCCTCGCTGGGCGGTGGCAAACCGGCGAGGTCTTTTATGAAGTAGAAGTGTTTATACTCCCCGATGTTCTGAGTCCTTGTTAAGCTGTAGATTCCCTATTTCTGCATTTTATTTTAAAATGCGCAACGCAGGCATAAGAGAGGACATCGCTACGTCTCATAAGAGACAAAGCATTCAAAGATGAATGTGCTTAAATCAATAGTTTTAATAGTAGCTCGTATTCGTTTTACATTTCTATTTAATTATTAGTGAAGTGTTGTCTACTTTGAAATAAAACATCTTTATTAAACTAAAAAAATATTAACTCAAAAATGTTATTTGAAGGATACTATAAACTATGCTTAACGCATATGCAGGGCCTTCAATTTAAAAAATCAATGTTAGTGAACAAAAATAATAGGCGGCGTTCAGAATTGATTTACGATTTTGTAGCGTGCATACCAGTATTTACAACACAAAACATATTTTTTTTAATGTTTCTTTATTAGTAAAGGAGATATAACCAGTTAAACAACGCACAAATGTACTCTATAGTATTTCTACTGAGCTTCTCACGGTGAGTGTGTAGTACAAGCTCTTACGGATTATGCAAACTTTATGAGACTTGACTGTAAAACGTTGTCAAATGTAAACGCCTGAAGGGCAGGGTAAGTTTGCTAAAATGACGTAGATCCAGGTAAAGGATGTCTAGCTAACTTTTAAACAGTAGTTATCACCGATACCTAAGCGGTTTGTATAATAGACGGATTATTATGCTATTATTGACAGGTGCTGGGTTTCTTCAACGCAATTTTAAGAAGTTTTGTAATACTGTTGTCCATAAGAGCCTGCACTACCGTTTTATCAGTACCTGTACCTACACCTACGTTCTAAAAAACAAGTTGCAAACACTTTTAAGAAATATCATAATGAAAATCTTACCTGGACTAAACCGCTTCACTACATGACGATCACTTCCATCCAAGCGTACAGATTCAATAGTGAGTGCCTTGGGGTCGGCCCAATACAAACGTTGTGCTGGATGATCTACAGCCAATCCAGTAGGCCACAGTACTCCAATACTGATAAGCACATGGCGTTTATTGCCGTCCATGTAGGCAGTTTCAATTCGTGGTGCAGGGCCCCAATCAGCCCAAAACAGTAAACCTTCAGCAGGCGCCACTACAACATCTCTGGGTTGTTGCATGTCTTTGCTGATCAGAGTGTATGTAAGGAGGCCATCTAATGTAGCTACAACTATGCGATTCATATCGCTGATGTACAACTTGTGACCTATCCAATCTACAGCAAGACCTCTGGGTTCCCTGAGGCCTGTTAGAACTGTACGAATATCAGCATCACGTGTTACTCTTCTGCCTTCAGATAGAGGGAGTGTCATGCTCTGAACACGTTTATTCTGATGATCACACCAATAGGCTGTTACTTGTCGTTCATATAGAACGTCCACAGCGTCAACTTTATAACCCGGGGCAGTTGCTAGTACAGTTTTGCTGAAAATTTGATTAGTAATTCCAGCTTTATAAGGTGACATTAAACGTAATTCAGCCTCGACAGCCAGTACTAATTTGGCAGATTGGCCTTCAGCCTGGCACCCACCATCGCCCGTGGAATGATAGCCATCGGCACATTTACATGTATAATTTCCATGTTTACGTTCTATGCAATTCTGCGAGCATGTGCCCCAGCGACACACAGAGCTGCTACAATCTTCTTCGTCACTGTTGTCTTCACAGTCATTTTCACCATCACAATGTAAGAGCGGAGCAATGCAGTGGCCATTGTGACAGCGGAACTCATGAGGGGCACACATACCAAAGCTACGGCATGCATGGGGTTCTTCATCACTATTATCGCCACACTGATCACGACCATCGCATACAGCGCTTAGAGGAACACAGCGGTGGTTGCGACAACGTAAACGTCCTGGAGGGCAGGCCAGCGAAGCACACATGGTTAAAGACTCGTCTGAATTATCTTCACAGTCATTTTGACCATCACAGCGCCAGTCCTCGTTGATACATAGTCCATTATCACATTTAAATCCGTTATCAGTACAAGTATCGCTACAGTTAACTTCATCTGAACCATCAGCGCAGTCTGTATCTCCATCACATTTCCATTGGCTGTAAAAAAAATATTTGTTATGCTTTAATTAGTAACAAAAAATTTTAGAACTAGTGCTAGTTCCAATTCGTAAGGCAAGAGTTTGCCAGAAAAGATAGTCGCTTGCTACTCATTGAGCAGCCTTAATCTGTCATTGTCGTATGTCTGCAAATTTTAAGCTTTAAATATTAAACAGAGAAATAATTTTATGGACTTTAGAATGCATATTTAAATAAATAGATTGTCAAGGTAATTAGATAACAATTATTTACCAGTGATCTCCGGAACGATAACGTGTTACATAGTTTTCAACCGCTAATTTAACTGCCCTAGTAATCGTTTGAGGTTCTCCCAAAGAAAAGAAATGCTATATTTTGAGAAATTATTTTAACAAGCTCACGTATTTGAAATATTCTCTGATACTTTTGCGGTGGCTGTACTTGGAGCTGTTCAACGTAATGTTAATAGTTTCATTCTGATTAAAATTCTACTGGGAAGGGAAAATGGTTGCTGAACGCCACTGGTCATCTACCTTACCTAGCCAGCTAACTGCGGATAGGACATAGATTGCAACGTCCACTTTATGCCACTGCGTATTCTTTGATTTCGCCTTATCAATTGGAACTATTACATTCATTCATTCATTCATTCATTATCATGATCCTCGTCTGTACCGCTGGCGCAGTGTCGAGGCGGTGTGAGGAAAAGCTAAGCTAACTTGTGCTATGCACAACAGGGACCGACTCTGCGGGTTACCGTGTTGGTGCGAAACCGTGCTTGGCTTGCCTGTTGTGTGTGAATGTTTTTGTTTATGGTCTTGTTACTCCTCTAATGCGACCGTAATACGAGGAGTACCATTAATTTGATCCCCAATGGCAAATGGAGACCGGGACCCAGTACCGACCACTCAGGGAATTAGAAAAATTTCCGACCCTGGAGAGATTCGAACCGGGAAGCGTTTGGACTATTACATCCAAAGCTTGGCTCCTCTACCACTGAGCCATCCCCGCCCCTTGGAACTATTACAACTAAACCAAAAAAATATGCTGGTATAATTTAATAATTAATTTGCTGACCTAGCTATACCTAATCTGTATTCAAGATAAGCATGACATTGTAGTAAACAAACCCACGTGTTAATCGAAAATCACGTAGTAACGAGAAAGCGTGTGATTGGTCGGTTGTAAGTGAAAGTTGAGTGATTTACTAATACTGCGATGCTTGTTCACAAGACTCGTAAATACCGCAGAGCGCTTACGCGATTGTTACTACTACTAAGTGCAGTGTCTGTGTTTTATTGTGTTGTGACCGCGTTTGTTCAGATTTTAAAACAATTGCCATGGATCCCAATACCCTAAAACGAAAGTGTTTTTATAGATCATTGAGTGAGAAGCAGATAATTGCGAACCTCTACAATACGACGTTGGAGCACAACCCAGAAATTGCTTTTACAGATATTGTAGAGTTTGTTGCTAACAATATTGGTGTTAGATTCACATCTGTAAGAAACGTTCTTAAAGAGTTAAAGGAAACTAACACACTAGCGTCCCCAAAATTAACTAGAGAGCGGAAAAACATTTTGGGTGAAGTAGAAGAGGTTGATCTATGTGTAATTCGGGGAAAGGTACTTATAATTTATGTTAATTTTTTATTAAGTTCATATTTTACGTCTAATTTCCTTTTTGTATTTTGCTTGCATAAATTGTGTAGAGAAACATTACGATGTTACCATTTGTTTGTTTTCTCTTAATATTTTCACATTTTCATCAAATATTTGCGTTTAGGTCCACGCTTTCCTTTTCCGTAATGAAATTCCGACGATAGATGAAGTTCTGGTAACCGTGAATGAGGACGAACAGCTAGCGAATCTTAAGAGAACGACATTTTATAAATTGTTGAAAAAACTTAATTTTAAGTAAGCTGCTCGTTTCCGTAAATCTCTTTTGCGCGAACGGGATGAAATTATTGTTTGACGTCGCGAGTATTTAAATCTATTATAAAATACCGTGAAGAAGGACTATCAATATTTTATACGGATAAAACATGAGTGAACGCAGGTGGGTTGTGTTTTCTTAAATATAAATTATAAATCACATGACGCATTATATAAAGAAATGGTTCTTTGTAGAACCACAATTGTTTCAAAAAAAGGAATTCTCGCACGAACGTTTACAACTGTATCTGCATCAAAGGGTTTGCACTACCTATTTCTTTTTACGCGCGGCAAGCTACGTAAAATATTTAAGCGTGTGAATCAGACTCACTGTCAAATGGTTTGTTTACTACAGTGTCATGCTTATCTTGAATACACTTTACAGGGTATTGGTACTACTAATAGCTAGTTAATTAGTCCAAACCTCGTCAAGAGTACTTTTTGATAATTACATTGTATAGAAGGCCATGACGAATAATAATGGCATTATTGTTATTTGTAATGAAACATTCTGTATAATTTTTGAATTGTATAAGAAATTCTGAGATGATTCATATATACCTACTTCATTTGTCGTTACCAAAGAACTTGATTGCTTGTGACAAAAACATTTGAAATGCAGTGTGTATTGACAAGAGGGTGTGCTGACTGTCAAAATGGCAATTTTTTATCAGATTACCAAAATGAACCACTTTGACGATTGAATGACAGAAAAAGCTACTTATATTTTTTAAATCTGGAACATTATCATAACTCATAGATGCTGTCTATTTGCTGGATATAAATCTAAATATCCTCTCATACAACAAGCCATTTTACTTTTTAATATAAGTTAATATAGCAGTCATATATATATATTATATATATATATATATATATATCTGATACCTTTTTTAAAATATGTGTAATTATTTTAGGATATCTGACGTAATATGTAAAGTTAATTTCTCATATCTGAAAACTAACCATGCATTCTAAATTTCACGTATATGCATAATAAAAAAGCATTAAATTACTGTATTAATTTAAAGTCTAACATCGATAAATTCAATAGTTAAATTGTAGGTTATAATTTCTGTTTAATCATTTTTTTGTTATATTTGGCATAAATTGACGTTTGGAATCTTCAGTATATTTGATATTGCTATTTTTATTTAAGAGCAATGTATAACTGAAATGTGTAGTCTAAATGGCCTAATTAATATTACAGACAAATTGTAAATATTTAGTTAACTAGTGTTATATTTTATATACTTATTTCTGGATTTTCTATTAGCCATAGCACATGTACAATCTTTTTGTTTGTATGAATTATTTTAATAAAAAATCTTTGAATACATAATGAAAGTGTCATAGTTATGTGTGTCATATGCGGTTTAAAAATTTCCAGTGTTGAAAATAACAAATAGCAAACCGGTTAGGTGTTACAGTGAAATCAATATTAATAGCTTAAAGCAGTTACATACAGATTTGTGCCTATATTTTTTTGTATACAAGTTGCTATAAATGTTGAAATTCCTTTATTTGTCAATATAAGCTTGACTATTTTATTATTACTTATTTTTAAAAAGGCGTTCTTAAAAATCTGACCAACACTGAAACAGTTAATATTATGTAAGTACTATATTCAAAACTCTTAATGCATTAACTATTATTTAAAAGGTTATGGAAACAAGCAA
>JABXWE010049358.1:0-13832 GCA_014611495.1 Limonius californicus
GGTGTGAATGATATCATTCAGACGTATGATGGAGGAGAATCTCAGAAAATAAGCTTCTTCCACGTGCATACCCAGCATGCGATAAAAAGATCTGCTCATATCCGAAAAAACTGGCACTTGAATGAACGTCTGTTCGTAAAGGTACAAAACAGAGTCTTTGCGTAAAGCCAAATGACATTTTTTCAAAATATTACTGGCTTTCATGCCATGAGTTCGCTGCCAGATATATTCAAAATGGTCGATAACTTTACTATGGAACAGAAAGATAAGATTAAGTAATGGGTATTAGTTACAAAAATATTGTCATCACCCTTGTAAATCCCTGTTTACTTTTTCTCGCTTCATAAACGATATTAGGTGTTTCATTCGTTCTTGGTAAAGTGTTAAGTTGACATTGATTGTTGCTTTGCTGCTGGAGAGAAGTACTAATATGTAGGTAAAAAACAAGTAACCTAAAATTAGTTTCAATTAAATTTCAAGCAATTTTCGTTTCACTAGTATAGGTCATTTGCTCGCCACCACTTGTTTGCCGACGTTTGCTCGCCATCGATTGATCCAAAGAACAGGCACGACAAAACAATCTACAATAGACTTACCCATCAACTACATACCACACTTACGGAAGCCCGCAATAAAACTTTCAAAGAATACATTACCAAGCTTTCTCCTACCGACCATTCAATCTGGAAAGCAACAAAAAAATTCAAGAGATCCATAATAGCAATACCACCAATCAGAAAGCCTGATGATACATGGGTCAGAAGAGACAAGGACAAAGCAAACCCTTCGCATAACACCTTGTCACCGTATTCGCTAGCCCGGACCCACACGACAACTACGACGACACCGAAATTCAAGATTTCCTAACCGCTCCGTGCCAACTCTCGCCGCCAATACAACCCTTCTCTCTGTCAGAAGTACGCCAGCAAATCAACTTTACGAACACCAAAAAAGCCCCTGGCTATAACTTGATCGTAGGTGAAGTAATGCAGCATCTTCCAAGAAAAACAGTGGTCCTCCTCACCACCATATACAATAGTATATTGAGATTAACGTACTTCCCACTACAATGGAAGTATGCTAAGATTACTATGATCGCAAAGCCTGGCAAACCACCCAACCTCCCATCTTCCTTTAGACCGATAAGCCTGTTACTTCTATTATCCAAGCTCTTTGAAAGACTCCTATTGAAAAGAATAAAAAAGCTGTTAATCTTGACCAGATAATCCCGACCTTCCAATTCGGATTTCGTGAAGCCCACTCAACGATACACCAATGCCACCGGATCGTCAATCAAATAATAGAAAGTCTTGAAACCAAAAAATTAAGTGCAGCTGCTTTCCTAGATATAAAGCTAGCCTTCGGTAAGGTTTGGCATGCAGGCCTCCTGTTCAAGATCAAACTACAATTCCCAGCTCAGATCTATTTAATCCTAAAATCATACGTCACCAAAAGATTCTTCCAAGTTGTAATAAATAACTCAGCCTCGGAATACCATCAAATTAAAGCAGGAGTGCCGCAAGGAAGTGTGTTAGGTCCTTTAGTCTACCTGATTTATTCATCTGATTCACCAACTACGCAAAACACTACTATTGCCATGTTTGCCGACGATGTAGCCATCCTCTCAACCAGTGAATCACCTGCAGCAGCGACAACTCATTTACAGAACCACCTCAATCTCCTACAGGACTGGACCAACAAATGGAGAGTCACAGTAAACAGCGACAAGTTAGCACAAATAACCTTCACTAACAGAAGACTTGTGTGCCCCCCCACCAGTTTTAACAATATTCAAATCCCAACTAAGTCCGAAATAAAATATTTAGGTATGCACCTTGACGATAAACTCAACTGGGGTACGCATATCAAGAAAAAAAGACAACAAATAGACTTGAAACTGAAGCAGATGCAATGGCTAATCGGAAGGCGTTCGCAGCTTTCGTTATCCAACAAGGTACTGCTTTATAAAATCATCATAAAACCCATCTGGACTTATGGTATCCAGCTCCGGGGCTGTGCAAAAGCATCCCATACAACAATCATACAAAGAATACAATCCAAAATACTCCGAATAATCACTGACGCTCCATGGTATGTAAGCAACGATTCTATCCACACCGACCGGAAAATCACTCATGTAACAACTGAAATCCAAAGCTTCGCACAAGCATACAACCTCAAATTACCAGAACATGAAAATGACCTTGTAGGGCATCCCGCACGCCAACCAGCAGCCGCAAGAAGACTTCAACGCACCTGGCCACTAGATTTACTCCCGTAACTGCCTTCTGTTAGTGTATAACCCTGGGAAGACGGTATTGGCCTGATCCCAAAGCATGACATGTATATATTTAAGATAACATTTACTCATTGCTCACTTGTATCTTCCGAGTAGATTGTAAATATGCAACCAAATATATAAAAAAAATATATATTAGAAGAGGTAACCCTGCTTTGACTATCCTATCAACATTCCCTAGAGGAAAATAAGATTTTGAGTATTACTAACAACACATACTAAATGGCTATAGCTATTACTTTAGTTTAACAATAATTTGCTTGTCGAGCATGTATTTGGCGAGCAATCGGCGTGGTGAGCAACCCGGCGTGACGAGCAACCCGGCGTGGCGAGCAAATAATTGTCGAGCAAACGACAGGCGAGCAAACTGTGCCGAGCAAATGACGGCAATCAAACGCGGGCGAGCCAGTGGGCGGACACCCTATAGGAAGTCAGAACACCATGCTTATTAAAATCTCTTTGAGTAAAAAAAGTAATAAAAAT
Organism: Limonius californicus; assembly: GCA_014611495.1. Classification (NCBI taxonomy): domain Eukaryota; kingdom Metazoa; phylum Arthropoda; class Insecta; order Coleoptera; family Elateridae; genus Limonius; species Limonius californicus. Next base: position 2,783 of record JABXWE010049358.1, read on the forward strand.
CATTGTGATGAAGATATTTTACTTAATTATCCATATAATCTTTCCATTACATATCTGCACATTAACTTCCTCGAACCTGTTTAATCAACCAAAGTAGTATCCAAATAATATTTGTTTTAAACTAACAATCAAAGCGCGAATAGTCCCTTCTAATTATTTTGTATTTAATTTCTAATTGATATAACGAGTATTTATGAACAATTTGGAACATTGGCTAAACGATTCACAACCGCAATTGAAAATTATATATTATTATTCTGTACAATGTGATGTAAGACATCAAGTTTTGACGTTTAGCGATGTGTGTTATATATCTTCTTAACGTCTATCTGTACCGCTAGACCGATGAGAAGAGTTTAAGGAAGATGTAAAGGAAAGACTACTTCCATTCCCGTTCCTTTATGAAATCTCACCAGCTACAACTACGATGATGATAAAATACATTTCGCTTTTTTGCCAGGCTTGGAAGTTACCAAAACCGATTTGTAGTCCAGCATTTGTCACCCAGTAAAATGCAGAAACATATAAGTTAATAGGTTCAGAGACATTGAAGTGACCTGAAAATTGGAGAATTAAATGCTAATGCCAAAAATGTAATTTAACTACAAAATGAAGAATGATTTTCTAACATGCAATTAAAAAATATCAACTACTAGCTATTAGATAAATCGACTAGACACTTTACATGCTTTTAATATATTTATGGACGCACACCACGCAGTTGAGGACTGTCCTGGTATATAAAATCCAAATCTATAGTGAATCCTCAAAATTGAGTTAGACCCGAAGGTCTGATTGGGAAAATGAAAGATCTTCAAACAGCCTTAGATTCCTCGGTTGGTAATAAACGTAAATAATTACAATATGCATGATAATAATGTATTTTCAAATAGTAATGACGAAAATATGACGAGAAGCATGGTCATACTTCTCCTCATCTTGTTTAAATAACATTATACACAAAAATCTGCTACTATTGAGAAGTTTCGTTATCAGTCAGTTTATAAAATCTGATGGAACGCATAATTTATGTGAGAACTTTGGTCGGAATCTGCGGGATTTAGGGGAAACGAAAATACGATAGAAAAAGTTTACAATGTTCTGTAGAGTATTAGGCGAGCAAATATAAGGAACCGCGTGGAAATGACGAGTAAGCATATAAAGGAAGTGATGGGTGAAAAATAGAAGAAAGCTTTATTAAAAAGTGGTTAGCGCATTTGCCCTTAGATAAGGGACGCGGGATCGAACCTGGCCGGGGTTGGTAAGATTTTTCTAACGGTGAAAAATCTGAAAGTACCACTTCTGTCGGATAAGAAATAAAGCCGAACCCCACTAACCCCTATAAAACTGCGTCGTAGATCTCGCTCTTTCAAATACATGTGCAATACAATGACCAAAGTAAAAAAATGATAGAAAATAAAACTAAGGAAGCCTAGAAAGGAACAAGTAATTAAAAGGAAAGTTCGGCAATAGAAGAGGAAAATAATAAAAAATGTGTAAAAGAATTGAGTTGAAAACGATTTATATGGAAAAGTAAAATGTGGACGCAACCCTTTCAGAAGTTTCTGAGTACACAAGAACACCGGCAGACATTAGGCATACACAGTATTAGAGACCAACAAGGCAGAATAATAAAAAAAAGCTTAAAAATACCGCTAGGTAAATGGAAAACATTCCTTATAAAAATTATATATGTATAGAAGAAAATACTCTAGAATACTACCATCGAATGAGGTTTATGGTTCTAGATTCCCATAATCTTATGTTAAGCTAGTTGCAGTTTGTGAAGGGTATTACGATAACTGTGAACATTACAATACACACATGCAAATACAAAAATACCTAAAGTATGCAATTAGTATGAATATGAAGTTACAATCAATTACATATAAAAAGAACATAAATGTAAAAATTAAACGTACGTTTTTCTCTCTCAACTCCTATCCAGGAACTGGCATCGGGTGTAATAACAGTATATCCCTCGTTATTTTTGGATATGGTACAAGTTATTGTCACGAGTATTACAGTAAAGGCATTGTAAAATATTATGCTCACGGGTAGAAATTTCGCTGTATTTCTAGGAAAAATCAATATTGATCAATTGCCGGCGACACTTACATGTATGTATATGTCAACGTACAGCAAAATGGTACTTGTTCTGAGGATGTCCATTTCAAAATACGAAAAAACGCCTGTAATGCGATACATGGGAAGTAATTTGTTTAACCTTAGAATGTTCTGAAATGTATATACTGTTGACTGCTGCCTTGAACTCAGCATCAGTTTAAGCAGCAGGGGGAAAGGAAATATGCTGATTAGATCGATAATAAAACCGCTGGACAGATAATGGAGAGCTGTGAATTTGGGATGTGTTACAAGGATACCTTTAGCGTTGTAATAACATACGTGCATTCTGATGTATCTGAAAAAAATAAATGATTAATTTTCGCTACACCGAGTATACCTACAATGACGTTAAATTAACATTTTTAACTACACTTTCTTGGTGAATTATGAATAGGTTTGTGAATTATTTGATTTCGTGCATTTCCTTCTTCTAGTTTTTTGTTCAGACTTTCAACCATTTTTGGATATACTCCTACCCTTCTCGATCTGTGGCGAACTGCCTGCATCTTTTCCTGCAACCTGCATGATATCGTCGTTCTACCTGGCGGTTGGTCGTCGTACTCGTACTCGTCCTTGGTCGCCAGTCCAGGATTTTTCCTGTCCCATCTTTCACGTCGTCACACAATATCACGGGCCCAATTTTACTTTTGCTATGCTGCCTGTTGTCCTACTTCTGCTAATCCTATTATTTCTCTGATTTCAGTATTTTTTATTTTATCTTTAACCGTTATGCCCAGCATGTTTACTCCCATAGTCTGCGCTATTTTTAGCTTGCATCGGTTTCTTTTCCTAATTCTGTAGGTGAGGACAAGTAATATGCATCAATAATATATTTATGTTCTTGATTTCACGGGAAAGTTTGATGATTTCAGGACGTAACACAGCTTTCCAGCTTTGCCCATGCTAACTTAATGCGTCTCTTTATCTCACCCCATTTCTTATTAGTATTGTGTGGTCTATTTCTAATATTTTCCCATATAGCATCTATCCAACATTCTTACAGACAGAGAAATCTTTCTGTCTGTGGGAATGTTGGATAGATCATTTTTTGTGTATTCATTCTTAAACCGATTTTCTTTGACTGTTTAATGAACTGTTTTATTGTGTCCTCTAACTCCTCCATGTCTTTAGCAATTAACACTGTATCGTCCAGATATTTGAGGTTTGTAACATTCTCTTCATCAATAGCGATTCGTTTAACTATCCAACTGCTTTCATTGAAAACGTTTTCTAGTCGTAGGGTAAACAATTTTGGCGAAAAGATATCCCCGTCACATGCAGAGTTGCCTTCTCATAAATGTTTTGAATTAATCGTCAGTATCGGAAATCAATACGACAACCATCTAGGGCCTTCAGTATTGGTTTATGTTCTATAGTGTTTAGGAAATTATTGGCTTATTAGCCTTCTTTCGATTGACAAATAAACTCGACAGCTACCAACCAATCGAACAAACTGGCAGAAAAGGGTATAGTACCAATTAGAATCTCCAAACCATTGAATTAATTCTAGCAAAATGCTATGAATGCAAACTAGTGAGCCAACTTTTAAAGATTACGAGAAGGCATTTGACACTATAGAACATAATCCAGTACTAGAGGCCCTAGACGACTGTCGGATTGATTCCTGATACTCACAATTCGTCCATAATCGCATCATATTATTAATAATAGAAAAACATGCAATGTTGACATGTTAAACATTTTAAATAAAAATAGCTACTTCAAAAGTAAAAGAATAAGACTTTACCATTAAGTTTTTGCTGTAGAAGGATGACGAATTGCTTGCATCTTTATGGCGGCATTCATACATATTTGATCAGGAGTAAACGAAGACCCTGGTTCATGTATACAAAACTTTGAAAAACCGTATGCACTACGATATTAGAATCACCTAAGTATTGCGGTATTGGGCTGTTCAAAGTTTTGTATGTTACACAGTAGTACTACCGAATATAGACTTACAGAATTAGAAGCGACACGTGCCACACTTGATATAATTTGTTTTGGCGTATTAAAATTATCCATTTCTGTGAGGTTTTTAGATCAGAATGCAGAGTAATCAATACAAAAGTCTAAAACACTGTGTATTTTGAATATATGATATGCAGGGTGTCTCAAAATTGACATCAGTGCTGTTGGTATTTGATTTAGGGGGCTAAAACAAATTGAAAGTTAGGAGTGGACATTTTTCTGATTGTCCTCTGTTATCGAACCATAGAAACACAACAAAAATTTTACATTTTTTTTATAACTATTTATTGCAAATTTACAATCTACTCAAGTAAACTACAGAGTAATGAGTAAATAGGATGATATTATTGCAGGTGGCTTGAGTTGGGCACCATCCATTGATGGGTCACCATTGTCTTTGTAATCTTCTGTTCACTAGCTGATGGTGGTAGAGGTCAGCTATTAATTGATTGTTATGGTTTAAGGTGCGGCCACGGCTATTTCTGGCTGTGGATTTGATTACTTCGTTGACGTATGGGATTCCAAAGTCATTGTGCAGGGTCTGGTTGCTGATGAACCACTCAGCATTAGCTATTGATCGCAGAATCTTAGATTGGAAGGCTTGTAGGATTTTGGTGTTTGAGGGTTTGATGTACTGGCTAATTGGGAGAAAATAACAACTGACCTTGAATAGCAAACACTATTACTATATACAGTCATATGGACATACGGAATTGAGCTATGGGGTTGCAGCAAACACTCAAACACTAAAATCCTACAAGCATTCCAATCTAAAATTCTGCGATCAATAGCTAAATTTACATTTAAATTATTTTTTTAAAAACTAATAATGTTGATTGTTGATTTGAAAGCCAGATCTAGGACGCGGTTTTTCAAGCATCTCTATGCACTTAGGCCATATGGCCCATTGTACACCCTAACTAAGAATTTTGCCTATCTGGGGTAATTCCAACCCCAGTAGTGATTTTTAACGTGTCACACATCGCAGTGGCACGGGACCTACAGCTTTACTTCTTATCCGACAGAAGCCGCATTTTCATATTTTTTTTCCGCTAGAAAAATTTCACTGAACTCGTCCAGGTTCGATCCCGCGTCTTGGATCTAACTAATAATGTTAGGACACAAAGAATTTGTCCACATCTGTTTTCACAAAATGTGTTCAAATAGGTAGTCTCCTATTTCAAGGGGAACATTCGCACGATTATCATGGAAGCGTGAAAACTCTGTAGTATATTTTCGTTTATGGACGCCACAGTAGTGTGAATTCGAACTACATCTTCAAGATTGACAACAGATTCGCGGCAAACGTTTCTTTCCAAATGGTCCCAGAAAAAGAAAACCAACCTAGTCAGATCTGGTGATTTAAGAGGCCATGGTATGGAGGGCCCATCTCTTCCAATCCATCTATCATGAAGATTTCCATTCAGAAAATTTCTCACTTGTATTCCATAATGTGACGGTACACCATTATGTTGGAACCAACAATTTAATCTATCCGCTAATGTATCTTCATCGAGCAATGGCAGTGGTAAATTTTTATTTAAAAACTGAAAATACGATGTTGAATTAAGTCGGTTGAGTAGAATGTGCGAACCAAATACATTATTATTTAATAACCCAGCCCAAATGTTTATTGATCATCATCTTTGATAAGATTTCTTGCGTATTAAGTGAGGGTTTTCATCTCTTAATTCATGCAGGTTATGATTATTTACGACACATGTTGCGGTAAATGTGGATTCATCATTCAACAGAATCTTTTCAATGGAATGTGGAAAATCGTTTAAGCTATGCAACAGCCTTTTACAGGAATTTACTCGAAGCTCTCTATCCCCAGCATCCAAACCTTAAACGTTTTGAGGCCTAAATGAATGCAGATCGTTTTTCCTTAATAATCTGTGAATTGTATCTTTTTGGAAATAAGTTTTGGACGATGTAATTCTAAGGCTTGTTACATAGTTCCACCGCAACAAAATCAAGAACTTGGCTCTTCTTGATGACATTTAGTGTAGTTTGATGTCCTGCTTTCTTCGAGGATCTAAATTACCTGTTTACAGTAATCTTTGCTCTACACGTTTTATAGTTTTTGCATCAGGGTACCACCGATTTAATAACACCGCATATGCTCTAGCCGCAACAGTGCCATTACACGCACCTAATAACGGGTGTTCAAAAACTAGTACGTTTGGAGTAGGCCATCAGTTAACAAAACAAGAGACACAGTATGTCTTTACTTAAACATGAACCAAAATAAACGTCAAAATAAATTGAGGTTATAAACGAGGAACTTTAATTTACACTTAAAAATTAATTCATGAACAGCAAAGTGAATTACAGCTATAAACTAAAAATTTAGTTTACAATTTAATTGATTAAATGATTAAAATGTCCACCATCAGATTCAATACATTTTAAAACCCTATTTGTGACTCCATTAACTGCATTTATTAGAAACTGAGGCATATTATTTATTTCTTCAAACTTCTCATTAATTCGTAGTCTTAATTCTTCCAAATCATTAATAGGGGTTTGATATATTGAATTTTTGATGAAAGGCCATAAACAGAAATCACAAGGGGTCAGGTCGCAAGATCGTGCAGGCCAGGGAACTTCAATGTTTCTGCTAATAGGTAAGTCTATCATCATAGAATTCCCTAATTAATCGTAAAGTTTCGACTGTACAATGTGGTCTTGCTCCATCCTGCTGGAAATAACCCTCACGTAATTCATCATCATGAAGTTCGTTGAAAAACGGTTGTAAAATTTCCTGTCTATATCTTTCTGCATTAATGTTACCATTAAAAAAAATTGGTCCAATTAAACGTCTTGCACTGATAGCTGCCCAAACACCTATCTTTTCAGCATGCAGAGGTGCTTCAACATACGTATGAGGATTATCCGCAGACCAGGTACGATAATTTTGCGAGTTAACATATCCTTGTCTGTAAAACCAAGCTTCGTCAGTAAAAAACGATTTCTTAAGCGCTTCTTGATTGTTGTTAAGCACACGTAAAAACCACTGACAAAAACGTAGCCTTTCAGGAAGATCATGTGGCAATAGCTCATGAACTGCAGTTAAACGATAAGGGTACAAGTGGGCATTTTTACGTAAAATTGTATGGCAAGTTCCTACAGAGAGGTTTACTTGCTGCGACAAATGACGAACAGAAGTATGGGCTCGTTCTGCATAATCTCAGTCACTTCTGCAACGGCTTCATCTGTACGCTTTTTTGGTCGCCCACCCCCTTTCGATACAACACAGCCACTCTCACGGAACCGGGCTACACATCTTTTCAAGGTGTCTGCAAACTGCTGATGCACAAAAACCACATTTGGAAATTCATCACGGAATTCTGCAGTGCAGTTCTCTACTGAATAAGTCCAAACTCCGTCTACTTTTGTTGCATTGCGGAAATAACTTTCAACTATGAAAATTTTTTGTGCTAACGAAAACACCATTTTGTAATGCGCAAATTTTACCTACAAGAAATAATTTTTAGTACATAATGCGATTTTGGAACTAATTACTTACAGGAGAGACAAGTAATCAACTGTCAAATAACAATTATTTAGATAACCTCAAAACATCAGGTGTTTGCGGCTCGGCAGCTGGTTATGAAGCGACATACATTTACCGACGCATAACTGATGCACAGCCTACTATAAACGTGGGAGTTTTTGAACACGGTTTACTTTCAATACATCAACGTAATATGGATTACAATCGTTCCATTTTAAACAAAAAAAGCAGAAGGAAATTAAAACACTGATACTTATGAAAATGAGACTAACGATTAATAAATTTTTAACATAGCCAACTAATTGTATTACATTACTCAACTAATTGGAACGACAGTCCGATAAAACTTATTATTTATATTTTATTAATAACTCGATTCAAAACACAATCGGAACAATTTCCACAATTAATGTTTTATTTGTTTCGGCCTTCTGAATCAAATCCCAAAGCTCCCACACGGGCGTCGATTTTGGAACACACTGTATATTAAGTTGGGTGTCTTCATTTTATGCCCTTAAATTCTAAGTTTAAAAATTATGTCAGAATGGTGAAGTGCATGAAGATATGTCATATAAACTAAATAAAATACTGATGCACCATTAGTGTCGCTTCTAGATCCATAAATAATATTCTACCATATTACTATAGCTCCTTTACGGTTTTCATATAAATTTCTAAACATATTACTTCAAAAACAAGTATGATACGCATAGGACACTTCGCTACCCTAACCTTATACAAAAATACACATTTGTACGTACAAATCAACGCATGCCAAAAGATCGAAGAAGCTCCAAACATAAATTGAGTGCAGAGTGTAAGCTTCCACAAAACAAAGCGAAACGTAATAAAGTCCCATTATAAAAGCGCGTATGGCTTGAATCACTTCCCATATTAGTAGGAATGTTCCATCCGGCATGATGGTTCTTCTCAGCAGAAATGCTCTACAATTGAAATCGGTAAAAATATTTTAAGTAGATCCAAGCGCAACAAACCGAAAGTACCTGCAAAATTTCCAAACACCCATGTTGTCGAACGCCTTCTCATAATCTATGTTGCGAAGATTCAGCTTCCTTTTTGGAAAAATAAACCAGGAAGTGCGCTGCTCCTCTTTCATAGGTTGGTAAGTCACACTTCCACTTCTCATGAATAATCGTTGAACAGCCTGAAGTTGATTGAGAGTTTCCAAACGTCCCTACTAACAATATACAAACATACCAAAGAAGTCTTAACTTCAGTAGCTAATGTGTTCATGTCTTCGTAAATTCCCGCAGAAACAAAGACTTTCTTGATGGTTGTATAGGAAACTTTAATTATACGAGCGTGGGTAACGGTTTGTATGTGGTGTATTCCAGGTCGCCCTGGAAGAAATTTTAGTTTAAAATTGGTACCTTTTTAGCTTGGAACTCACCTAGTATCATGTCAAAATCACAAAAATTAGAAGCAGGTCCCAAAACTTTCTCTATTTTCCCTGATGCCGCAGATATCATCTAAAATAATATCAAGGTAATTTAATCCGGTATGATAAAGAGAATTTGTGGGGATGCGGGGTGACTACGAAGAATAAAAATAATGTTCATAATATTTATTTCCTATTGTCATTATAACATATTGTTATCAGATGGATTAATTTTATTATTATAACGGTTTTCTTAAGAATATGTTACGGGCCAAACGAGCTTTTTCGTCGACCCGCAACAGGATAGGTGGAAAAGGCCTTTGGCTTTGCTCAGAGGAGTAGGGATGGTTCACGTAAACCATTTAAGCAAGGGAAATCTTCCTATTTGTGTACAGGGTAGATCACAGCTGATTGCAGGTTCTCGTGGAAGGCGGAGAAGCCAGCAACTTACGGGAAAGAAACTCAACTTTATTGTGCCTCCTCCTGTATATAAAGCTTACAAAGTTCATGCACACAATACAATAAAAATTCACAAAAATAAAAGATGTAGTAAATTTCAAGACAAATATAATTCAACTTCGTTTAGTTTACTGACATGATACAAAAATTATAACGGTTACATAGATTTATAGTTAAATAATACAAGATTTTGTTGGAACGTTCGAACTGAAAGAGGCCCGCCGTCAGTGGCTTGCGATATTTAATTTCTTAGAGCAGTGGCGTCGGAGTTTACAATTTAATAGAATTTATGAATACACTTTACTTAACCAAAAGAAGAAAGAACAACTGGTGACTGAAGGTTGCTTCACGTTGTATTAAAAAAAAAGCTCAGCACTTAAAACTTGAAGATTAACTCGGAAAAAGTTTTCACCACGCAATTAGAATTTCTCCTACCTTAGTGTTGCTCGGTAGGGAGAAGAGTGAGGCACAACTGGGGTGTTCCTAAGATCTTCGGGAGGCGGGAAAAATTCGCTGGCACGCCCCTGAAGATTGAATCGCTTCTGATAGGGCTTTTTCGACGTCGAGAGAGAAAAGGCGGGGATTTCAGGAGTCAGTATCTCCGCCGCTGAACGGGAGGATCACTTAAAACAGCTCGAAAAACAGAACTTACACGGGTTTGATCGCTTTTATCCGATACAAGCCGTGAAAACAAATTCACTGAATTGTTTTTGCAAAAAGCTGACACTCTGCTAATATCTTTAATCCGACGCAAGTCGAAGATTCTTTTGCCTAACGCAAAAATACGAAACGATAACTCAATTAGCAGAAGAGCTGCGCCACAAGCTGGTATCCAAAAGAAAACACGCCAGTTCACTCCCAAAGCCTAGCGTCCACGTTTTTTTCTTAATTTATCTACGGTCCTCAAGATGGTATCGGGTGACCGGGCCGAGCAAAGGCGGAAAGCCGACTGAAGAGGAAACGCAACGCGAACATGTATTGGCCAAAATCATTACACCACATTGCGAAATATGGTGCAATTATTCTGGAACAATTTAACACGTAAATTCGCAGAACGCGTCCAGGACTAAGCGCACAGACAAAACATTAATCAGCAATATATCAATTAAATTTTAAGACAATTTCAGCCAAAATATCACATGTTTTATTATTAGTTATACATTATTATTACAACATTAAAAGAGCAATTTCACAAACATTTTAAAAAATTTTTTTCCTTCCCTTCGGTAACGTTTCGCTACATTAAATTAGCTTTTTCAAACCCAACCATAGTACAATTATTAATAATTTCTGAAAAATAAATTAGATCGTGAAAGAATTAACTAAAACATCAAAAATACAACTGACTCACCTATCTTGTTAAAGAGTAAATATCTTTTTATTACTTATATAAGCAGACTCAAACACTCATTGTTAAAAATTTTACTACTTATTTAATTTAACATTTAATTTTCATTTATAACCACCATGATGGCTGCACTTTATAACATGAGTGACAAAGACATTTATATTTTATGCGCAAAATCCAATACTTTACAGTTAAACCAAATACGAGCCATCAAAATACACTAAGA
>JABXWE010049361.1:0-15698 GCA_014611495.1 Limonius californicus
TAAATTCAAAGATGTATGTATAAATTAAATGCAGAAATATCTAGTATAGAAATAGGATATATTGGTTAAATGGTAGATTATTCTACTTTCAAATTACTACAGTAAAACTACTGCTTTAAAGCCAAAAATTAGTATCGGCCCAGCTAAAAATGTCTGTTGTGGAATTATAATTTTTAAAAGTTAAAGTTAGAAAATGTCTAATGCCAATTCAGTAGTAAATTAATTGAGTTTGATTTTGAACCAGTAATACTTACGTAGTAATTATAAATTATAATTATGTATACAATAAATTAATTAAAATATTCTATTCATTAAGTAGAAATGATTAATTTGCTGTTATACTTTGGAAAGCAAAAACTACTTGTAAATTTAAACATTTCTACTGTTAACTATACATTTATACTTTGGTTAGTATACATTTCTAGAATAAAACAAGCAAGTAATCGACATTTACACGTTTAATTAAGAAATTTATAATTTAACAGTAGACACATCTCCTTTATTAACAGAAATTTCTGATTTGCAACTTTTCAAATTATTAAATTAAACCCAACATTTTTTATTTTTACCCCAGAAAGCAATACTTGTGGAACTAGAAGTTTCTTCGTTCAAGTTAGAAATCTTTAATTTCAATTTAAATATTATAAAAGTGGAAACTGCGAAATTTAAACTAAGTAGAAGTTTGAAATGTTACTATTAAAGTAAGAAATCTCGACGATTAAAATAGAAGTTACTAGACTTAAAATGATGTTTAGAAAAGCAACGAGCTTGCCTTTTAAAAAAACATTTATTTTATAACTTTTCACATTACGAACTATGAACTATAAATGTTTATGTCTAGACCTGGACATTTCTAAATTAAAACTAAATATGTCTTGTTAATATTAAAGAATTCAAAAATGTGGTTTTTATAAATCCAAACTAAACATTGCGACTTATAAATTAGAAATTCCTGCTATAGAAACTGAAATTTAGAAATATAGAATAAAACTACGAATATCGAGTTTTATTACTTCACCATGCATATTGCAAACCATTATACTACAGAAACAGAGAAATCCACAAAACACTGTGAGGTAGTAACAGTGGGATGTTTGTTCTGCTTTGATGATTTTTCGGTCTCTCTACAGGGAATAAATTATAAGTAAAAGCTGATGGAAACAAATAATTCATAAAAGGTGAATTTGGGAAGCATAAAAACGGCGAAATGGACTGAATATATTTTGAAATTACATACAAGAGATAAAGTTATAAGTCATACTGAAATATTACACGATGGCAAATGCATTAAAACATCAACGAACCTATAATATAGAGCTACGTAAGAAATTAAAAATTGAATAAGTAGACAAAGATATAAAAAAGGACAACGAATAGTTAGTAAAATCGAAAAGGCATAGTCAACAAAAAATTATTATACCGAGTGTTAATGAATTGCAGAGACAAACTTCCTAAATTAATACAGGATAATTTGAAAAGTGGGAAAGAGGGCTTTATTTATCCTGTATTAATTTCCGTCGTTATGGAAACAAATAGTAGGTAGTAAATTGAGCTCCCTACATTTAGGCGCTTCTTAATAAATCTTTGAGAAGCTCTGTCCCTGAAAGGAAACACTTTCGACCATACATTTATTAACAAAAAATGTTTGTTTTCATGTATACTTTAAGCCCTAGAATTGTCCCTGCAATTCATTAACACCCTGTATATCACAGAATCACTTTGGTTACGGACACTTCAGCTTGGTGTTGTGATATTCTTAGCTTTGAATGCACTGTTTGGACTTTGTTACTTACATAATTTGTGAGACCAGTAAGCGTAATTCCATTAACTTCTAAGAGTAAGTCTCCTACATTTAGAAGTCCACACGCAGCTGCTGGCTGGTGTGGAAACAGTCTTTTAATCCTTATTAGGCCTGGCCACGAACCGCCACTGTCTGACCCCCCTGTTACGCTCAAGCCTAAGCCCCTCGAGCCTTTGACAAGGGCGACTAGGAAGGTGCTTTCTGAAAGAAAAGAGAAAACAAAGTTCAGTCAAGTTAACTGAAGAAAGAGAAAATGCATAACTTTGTTAGCCCGCCGAAACGTAAAATTGAGATTCGTTGTTTATTGCTACGCCCCTGCTTTCACAAGTTCATTTTTGATTAATTCCATTCCGGTGTCACATAACTCATAAACGGGCAGTAAAGTTGCTTTCATTTTAACTAATGAATCGTAAGAAGGATTAAGCTTGTGGCTGGGTACACTTCATAAAGTTCCTCTGTAGAATTATCCCTTAATTATGGCCCTTTTGGTGATGCTAATATGAAAGATTGTATCAAGGAAAACTCACGTTGTACGTGCACGTGAGCTACTATTAGGGTTTTCTTAATGCGTTGCTTTTGTGCACGAAGCGGTAGAAAACTGGGGCACAGAAAATTTATCTACGTAGATTGTCAGGCCAGCTTATGCTTTATTAATTAACACTACTGAGATTCAATAGAATCCTATTTTTAAACTCACTAAATTTAGGAAATAGTATGTAATTTGATTTCGTAACTATGCGTTTCATCTTTAACAGCGGTTTTAGAATGAACTCGTTAGTTTTCTCATTTTTTGCACGCAAATTGTTACGGTTTCATATTCAAATTATGACATTTAATCGATCAAGGACTAATCCCTAATTTTGAACCGAAGAGGAGGCCGTGGGAGGGTGCAATTATTAATGACGAAGTCCCGACAAGCTGACATGAGAAGGCCAACAAAACACGATACGGAAATATCGTTTTTAAATTATTTAAGATAGCAAATTTGAGATTTTAAACACATTTATAAACCAAAGTAAACCTAGAAAACGGGTTCTGTGCAAGTTTAAGTGTCAAATTTTGTGTGTTAACTTTTGTAAACCTATGAAAGATTATCAGATTTCTCTTGTATTTAATATGGTTAAGGATTAAAGTGGGGTTTCTTAACTGTATACATGGACCAGTAGATGTTTTATAAGAAAATATGAAAACTTATTTTTCAAAAGATCTCATAGAGTTGCAGAAATTTGGTACGGTTTCAAGTAAAAATAATAAAAGTGTATTATACACAAAGTGTAATATTATACAAATGAAAGAGAAGTGTAAAAAAGTTACGTCAGCTATCTGGTTAGCTACTGAATTGTGACATCGGTTAGCTTATTATTTTTGCATTGTGTGAAATAATTTACTCGACCTGTTTGCAGTTTTGAATTTTCAAAATCGTTTATTTTGGATACATTTCAAATTTCGTGCAAATCGGAATCTTTTTTTTTAAATATCGACGTACACTTACATATTATTTTTTAAATGGGTTTATTGAATTTTTTTCATTTTTACTTAAAAATGTCTAAATTGATTATATTTTCATCATGTTTTAAAAACAAGGGAAACTTAAGAACATTTTCCTTCCGATCTACTTAAATTTTGTATCTGTGTTAGCGAATAGAAAACCCAACTGTTCGTGATTTACTGCAAAAAAATGCGATGCAGATTCAATCCAAACAGCTTTGGAAGAGCTTTTCATTCCACGAATTTAAACTCATTTTTATTACGGTTTTATTACTTTTTCTGTTCTCGCTGCTTTGCTTGTCACACATAAAAACCATCTGACAATTGCAATTTCACGTCTAGTTCTCGGTTCTGCAAACCAGCTTCATTTTACGTTACAATTCTCGTTAACATTAGCAAAACTGTCTGCTCTTGCAGAATGCAATCCGGGAAACAAAATACATTTCTCATTTAGTAAGCAAAATCCTAGCTTTCAAACGTGAACCATTCAGGATTTCAAGATGATGAATTCAGAGATGAAATTCTACGTTCTAAGAGCTCTGCATACTCGGCGGTTGCGAGTAAACATATTTATCAACAAATATAACAATGCGGGGTTTCCCCGACCCCCAAAAAAGCAGTACCCCGACATCACCAGGAGCATTTTATGTATTGATGTTCGCATTGAATGGGAGACAAGCAAACCCGGAAATTCTTGCGAGCCGTCGAGGTCCATTCATGCAAAAGTTCCCTTCGCTTTATGGTGTTTGCTTTCACGGTCAACTCAGGAGGAAAAATTAAACAGTTCGGTCTGCTTTTCCAACTGGAACTAAACTGCAATGTCACTAATTAATTAACAGCGGGGAACTATTTAAACAGCGATGTGTTGTATTAATAGTTAAGTATTTAATAGAAATCCATTGTTATGTATATACAATAAAAGCAAAGGAATATTCGAATATGAAATAATAGTTTACCATGCTGTATATTAAAAAAATACGGATGATGAACATTAATTTGACACCAGCCTAAACTTGAAAACATAAATCTTATTTGTAGCTACAAAGCAGTATAAACATTGTTTATACAACTGCATAATCAAATTTCTTGTTATTTGTGTAAGATGTTTAGATTCGTATACAACGATGATTAGTGTCTGTTCATAAAGGATGTGAAGGATTGACATCGTACCCGCAACGGTGGTCGTTTCGAGTTTATTAGAAATGTATGTTTCCCGGTAAGCCCCACAAGTGCCTAAAGCAAAAATCCAGGGCAGTGGATACACTAGATTTGGGGTGAGATTAAGCAAAGTCTAGTACGTGAACAGTTCAATCTCTGGAGAATTTCGGAGTTAAGTGTAGAAACGAGACCAGCGCTGGTATCGAGGACAAATAAGGCCTCCGCAGTAAAGGCTTTTAAAGTAGAAGTTATTTAGGTCTGACACAAGGGTAGTTGGTTTTCCGAGTGAACCGAGCAACTTATCTCAGTCCGGTTGGTATTGAATTTTCCGGCGAGGGTTTCGGCGAGATGTCGACCGGTCGGGTGGGCACGGACGCGCCGCTCTTCTGGTTTGCTGTGTTAAACGGGCGCAAACGAAATTATTCCATCTGCTTTTAGAGTTCTAGAGTTTATTTTTAAGACGAAGTTGATAGTTCACTTATTTTGTTCAGTATAAGATAAGCTAACTGTAATGTGTATTTAGTACATGGTAAAGCGTTGGTGTAGCTGGCCTCGGTGGTCTAGTGGTTAGCGCATTTGCCTTTAGATCGAGGGACGCGGTATCGAAACTAGCGGGGAAAGATCTGAAAATGCGCCTTAAGTCGGATAAGAAGTAAAGCCGTAGGTCCCGTGCCACTGCGATGTGTGACACGTTAAAAATCACTACTGGAGTTGGAATTACCCCAGATAGGCAAAATTCTTAGTTAGGGTGTACAATGGGCCAAATGTGGCCTAAGTACTTAGAGATGCTTGGAAAACCTCGTCCTAGATCTCGCTCTTTCAAATCATCATCATCATCAAAGCGTTGGTGTGCAATAGTTAATGGAAGCAAGATCTTCAAAACAAGGTAATAGAAGAAGGAATTCTTTGTGGTCGTTTAAGGATTGGTATTTTGCATTTTTGGCCGTGTATTTAAGAACCACTGTTAACAACAACTTATTGAAGATAATTATATTTAAATATTTCAAGTTGTCCAAGGTAGAAATTTTCTCGCGACGGTGGTTTCTGCGTCAACTGCATTTTGACTGAATGCTCACGTTTCTCAACCATAACATAATACAGACCAAACGATAGTCTTAGCCTTAGCTCTTATAATCCCTAATCTTATAGATCCTGATTGTGGAACTTCTGTGTATGTTTCTTGATCTGAAACTTGGGAACAGAGCAAAATAAACATTATTTGCGAGCGTTGTTCTTCATTTCCTTCTCTTACGATATTAACCCGCAGTAGGTCATAGGTCTATATTGTCATCTCCGAACGTTAAATTATGTCTTGACTATTAGGTCTTCTTCTTCGTTGTGTCTACATTTATAGATAAACCTACTTCTTCTGTGCTCTTTTCCAGTTATAAGGCCTCCTTTGCTAATGCCTAACTATTATGTTTCTTGCCATACGTTAATATCATCGGCGTATGCTGCCACATGTGAGAATTTGTAATACAATAGATTGTTCCTGTTGAATGGCAATTTTCTTACTACATATTCTAGGGCTATGTTGAACAGCACATACAATCTTGTATTTCCTTATTAATTATCATATATAATTATGTTCCAGAGGACGAAAACTATTGAAGACTATTCGGACCAACTAATGAAGACGGAACAAGGCAGATCAAGATATAATCAAGAACTCTACCAGCATCTAAAAGAAACAGCAGTAGAATTATACATAAAGATGACAATATTGCGATGGCCACTTTATAAGAATGCAAGATTTTCGGAACCTTAAAAGAGGACACATGGTACAAAGGGAAGGTACGAGACCACAAAGAAAACTTTATAAAATATGAGAAGCCAGTGTCCGGAAAGACTCAAGAACCATCCTAGGAGCCTGGAACTGGAAGGATGGAAAATCAACGTAAGTTAATTCCCCATAAGGGGGCGGGTAGCTATAGGGGTCAGTTGGGCCCTCCTTCAGCCAGTAATGGGAGTGTAAGGATTGGAAAGACCAGGAAAATTGGACAATGGAAATTCGTGGATGATACTGTCCCAGCATTTGCCTGTATAACCCAGGAAAACTGCGACAAACTTGAGTCAGGACAGACGGCGCGGGGTTCGAACCCAAGACTTCCTGAATGAAAGGTAAATGCGGACCCTTGTGTTGTGCTTTTCTTTTATTTGTCGTGATTCGTCGTGATCGTGTTAGGTTCGGATCTAGAGTAGTTGAGCTAAATACGGAAATAAAACACCAGAGAGGTTTAATACATTTATTGATCGTCAATATTTTAGACTTGCAGCACAGTGCATTTCGAACTACCATATCCGGCATTCACTACTGTTCAGCGCTAGGAAACTGTCAGGAAACCTTGCAGAGGTAGGAGAGCGACGTGGGTCTCACACTACGGAAATAGGTTTACCACCTATTGTCTTTGGTACAGGATAACCACTCGATAAAGGACTAACGAATGAATTATGGGCCTGTATCTATTCTAAGGTAAGTGGGTGATTAAAGAAACCGTGCAGCAAGCTGCAGCAGAGATAACCTCAAAGCGCACATCATCGCGATGGAAGGTCCGTAAGCCTTTGGCTGCGATAGATCGGCATATGGCGGTACGGGATTAATCAGGATACTAGGTGCTGCTTCTGCTGAGATACCATCAATAGTCGCAATCCACCTAGGGGAGTCCTGAGTAAGCTGCTCGAGATAAGCAGCTTTACAATGCGCTGAGGCAGGCGTAAGGTTCTAGGAACCTTGTAGGGAAGCAGTACTTTATCTATAGTGCGTTTATGAGTGCAAAGAAATACACCCTTTTATCCGACGAACCCACTCCTGCTTTTATAGGCCAAAATCGGGTGCCGGGAACGTGAGAATTTACCCACACTTGCGAAAAATAAAATTTGACCGCCTTCCATTTTAGTATAAGGTCCCATACTATTTTGTAGTTTTAATAAATTTTAGACGTTACTGTGAGTATTTCATATTCAAGAGACAGATACTGGATATTAGAACCTATCATTCGTCAGCCTTGGCGCAATAATATCTCCGTGTATTTATAATTAATACGTTTCTGTGGGAAATCCTCGCCGGAAGGTTGGATTTACTAAGAGACCATTCTTTGTTTATTGACTAATGACAATGTTCGTTATTAAAATATATAAACCTTTTCCCAAACTACCCCATTTCTAGAACCAACACACATTTTTATCGCTCCATTTATTGTGAGCCCAAGAATATTTAGTTAAAATCAATGCAACAGCCGAAATAACTCTCTTTACCTAATCCTCCGATCCTAATAAATTTGGTATATAATTAACACGTCCATGCGTGGAATTTCACCCATAAGGGTTTAGTTCGGCAAAAAAGTAATAATTTAGGCAGATTATGGCTACCCTAAACTAACAATTTATCACAAGAACAGACCGCGCTAAAAACAGCTGTTGTCGAGAATCCTACGTACTTGAGATCACTAATTCGAAGTCATATTTTTACCTGCAATAAAATAGCTGGAAGAAAGACGCTGTAAACAAATATTTTCAAAATGGAATTATAACATTCAACTATGGAATGTGTATTTGTTTTATAATTCCATTCATTGTACATGAAAGTGGATATTTATTTTATGGTTGTTGCCCTCATAAATTAAGTGCCCGTAAAGGACAGCCCCTTCACAAAAAATAAATATGTGTGACGGAACGGCCGTTCCAAAGATCATTGAAGCGTGATTTCCAAACTCCAACTAATATTCATTAGCATTTAGTTACACTTAACATGAAATCTTTATGCGAGTATAGATTAAAAATGAAAATTATGAGCATAATGTCCCAAAGTCCGACTATCGGTAATAATATACATATAATGGCAAGTGCGGTCCGCTACATTACCTCAATTTGGTTAAGCAATTTTCTGCTCTTTTAAGAACACTCAATGTTTCTTTACGATTGTGCATCAGAACAACCAAAATATTGACCAGGGATCTGGTTCACGCTCTACATAAATTTCGAATGTGTATTAGCGAAGTTTGGCTCAGCATAGCTGAATAACGATTTATAGATTTTCTTGTTAATTCATGCTCCAAACTTTAAACAACTATATATTGGTGTAAAGATAGTAATGACTGCTGATTAATCTGCAAAACGTATACGATGTATTAAAAATAAGGCTGTCCCGGGAAGACTTCTGCTTAAGCCGGATGTCGAGTGACTTTATATTTTCAGACTATGTGATAAAAGACTTAGTAGATTAAGGTTTAGCACAATCTGTTACACTCGGTAGAGTCTATAACAATGATTCCCAGGTTGTGGGTGGAACTGTGTGAAAGAGCACAGGCGTTCTACACAATGACACAATGATTGAAATGAGATTGTCATTCATTTTTTAATTTCGATTCAAATGTACTAATTAATTAATATTTTGAATAATAATTTCAACATTTCTCTTCATTATTACAACTATTCAATAATAGATGAAATATAAATTTAAAATTGTATATTTTAAAATGTTTGTTTCATACAACACAAGTAAATTATATATTGCGGTAGGAACACATTTAAGCGGCCGTTGAAATAAAACAGTTTGAGGACCTCTTGTTTATAATGTTAAAAGAATTATATACTCGTATATACATATAAATTGATTGATTACCATCAAAAATTTTATTATATTGTCAAGAGACTTTAGCCTCGAGTTATTCACCCATTAAATTAAGGCATTATAGTTATATGCTTTAATTCCAATTTAAATAGTGATCCAATTATGTACATTAATAAACGCGGAGTTGTCTGGTTTGCTAAGTTCTGCAGTTTAACTTAATATTGAAAGTTAATTTTCTTTAAACTTTGCATTATTAGTTACAAGATTTACAAAATTATAAATGCTTAGTTAAACTATAATTCATCGACTTCCTACGATTTAGGTGTTCTGTACTTTACGTTAGTCATCATTCTGTATTGGATTCCTATTCAAAATACTGTACCCTGAAGATTGTCGTATTTTGGGTAATAATCAGACCGTATACGATTATAGGTGTACGCACTTATGACACAAAAACTGGACAAAAGTGCTCCATGAGCTTCCATACACAGTTTGAATGAGAACCTCGACACTAAAAGATGTGAACATGAATATTATGACTATGTTGACGACATTTATATGAATTCCTTGCTTTACTATCGACAATGAACTACAAAATAGGGAGAGCCGACTAAAACTAAAACACCATGTTTGTGGGGTAATTTTGAGTTCTTCCATTTTATATGTTTTTTGGGGTGCTGAATCCGAATCTGAGGTTTGCTAACAAAATTTCGTGCCGCAACATTGAAGAAAATGCAAAAAAAGGTAAACATTTTCATTTTTTTTTGCTGTTTTTTGCGTGTAACTCGGAAACTATCAACTTTTCGTAAATTGTTCAAAATGAAAGTACATAAAATTTCCTACAAATTTCACTATTTAGGATTTTTGGGCTCAAGCACTAGTTGAAAATTGGCGTATTTCGGCTGTCTCCGCAAAAACCCACTTTTTCCACTCCAAAACTTTAATTTATTATTAAAGGCTGTCATTTAGTGAATTCCTCCTTCCAATACAATGTAGACTGGTTTAAACTATTATGCCTGGCCTCTCCGGATGGAATGGATTTATAGAAGATGTCACAAGAGACATCCCATATGAACTAACGTTTGTTAGTTACCAGCCATTTATCAATGCTCCTCCAAGTGATTATGATACAATCTTCACAGCATTGTTGACCGGAGTTAAATCTTTAAACCAAGTTACCTGTCTGGTGAAATTTGACCAACCCCTCTACTTCATGGCACGAGACATTCTTGCTAGCCGTCCCGATAAACCCGCTCTGTCAAATGTTGATATAAAGCTCGGTGGATTTCATTTACTGATGTCCTTCATGGGGGCAATTGGTTACAATATGCAAGGTAGTGGATTGACTGAACTTTTCAATAACATATATGCGGCAAACTCAACTGAAAAAATCATGTCTGGCCACGCCTACGCAAGGGCAGTACGAGCTCATATGTTAACTCACAGAACTTTGGCCAAAATTGTGATTCAATCAATGGCCCTGTCGCCAACAATGGTGGATCAATTGGAGGAGATCTTGTTCAACATGGACAGAACAGTGATACTTTCAAATGATGTGAAGGAGATTGTGAAAGATGTGCAAGAAGAATTCAAAGATAAGCTTCAACTGCTGGCAGAACGTGGCCCCACTCCTTAGCTCTGGGTTGTATATTTTGAAATGGTAACTTTGATTAAGAACTTCATTGAAGCAGAAAGAAGCAGCAACTTGGATCTACACATCCAAACCATATATGCAATGCTCCCTTTCTTTCACACCGGTGGCCATAACCTGTATGCTAAATGCAGCCATCTTTACCTCCAGGATATGCATAACTTGAAAACTGCAATGCCATCTGCAGAATACGAGCATTTCACCACCCGAGGATGTTTCACCATTCGTAGGAGTGAGAAATTAAGGTGTTTGTTATGTTCATTTTAAAATGTGCCGCTTTATATGAATTGATTTCTTAATTTGTTTGCCGTTCCGTAAGAATTAATAACGTTATTTTAATTGCAGTCTTATTTTGGGTTACCATTTTCGCTATTTTGTTTCGTCTTGAAAATTGAGTTATGGAAGGCCGGTTCCCTTAAACCTTAACAGTTTCATTTGTGTCAAAATTGCAGACTCTTAGTTTTTTCTCCACGCTTGACCTCGGACGCTTCCGAGAATTCACGTGTTAAAAATTCCTTCTAGAACTCTTGCATAACGTTTCGTAATATGGTGCAATATCTTTTGAGAGAGTGCAAATCCCGTTGCGGTTTTTAAGTCAGTCAATTTTCGATCTTTGTTGGCTCCGGTTGTCCGAAAACTCCATCAATCGGAAACCGTAATTACGTTAAGTGCTGCAGGGGCGGCTTTTGGGTTTTTTTCTTCGAGGGGTATCCGTTATATGTGTTTCGTTTCGCTGTTTTACCAAGGGGTGATAAACAGACCATCGGCTACTGCCGGATTGAATAGGAAGCACTGGATTTAACCCAAACCAAAGGCAATTCTTTGCGAATTGGCCCATCGACGTTCGGCGGATGAATGTCAAAGCCCAGCGCCGGTCTTGTTGCTGCTACTATCGTTCAACATATTTTCCTGCTTTTGGAAACCCACCCTCCAAAGTTGTGCCTGCCTCGCAGCGAAAGTTAAGGTAAAACAGACCTTCAGTCGAAAATCTTTTTTAATTGCACTAGTATCTGTAACAAGGAATTTTGTTTATGCTGTATTTTTCCTGTAAACTCTACGCCACTGACCACGCAGAATTAATAGATTTAAATACCGTGGGCCATGGGGCGCGAGTTCCCTTTTTTTTGAACGTTCAAATTATGCTGTTGTAATTTTAGAATTATCAAATCACTTTTGCTTGTCATTTTTGTTGTACCGTCGTTACCAATAATTTCATTATATGTGCTTTAAAAGTTAATGCCTCTTTTATTATGGTGTCTTTTGTACTTGTTGGTGTAAGAATTTTGCAAGCTCCAAATATATATAAGAGGAGGCACAATCACGGTAAGTTCCATTCTCGTAAGCTGTTGGCTTCTCGGCCTTCCACGAGGACCTACAACCAGCTGGATTTGGAAGGTGGCGCCCACTTTTGACTCACCGTGTACACAACTAAAGATTTTCTCCCATAAGCGATTTCCACGAACTCCCCCTACTCCTCTGAGCTAAGCTGTAGGCCCTTTTCCATCAAGCTAGTTACGAATCGTCGGAAAAGCCCGATTGGTCCGTAACATGTTGCACCTGGAGTGATATGGCGATTGAACAAACTCTAATAAAGTCAATGAAGACAAGTGGTCGTCTCACTCATGGCCGTGGAGTAATTGCAGGCGTTGTGACAAGATGGACACAAGAGATGACAGCACTGCATAATGTGTGGCAAGAGATTGAGCACTTTACAGGAGTGGAACTCGCAACGTCAGAACAACACGTTCACAGCAGAGATACTATGCAAAAGCGAGACAACACTGACGCAGATAAGTTGCTGAATTGGTTCCACGAGCATCCTCCTTTCCCAGAGACCACTGAACTAATATCACTAAGTACAGGTGTTGTCGCAGATGAGAGGATCAACTGCCACTTGTCCAAGGAGATGGGCATGAAAGGTATACAGCGCATTGTTGGTGGTGATTTTCAAGCTGTAAAATTCAAACGAAGCGAAAGAGTTCAGCCTCTTGCGATCATGAACAGCTCTATTCAGATACAAGACAGGGATGTAGTCATCAATCCAACCACACTTTTCCAACGAATGACCATCGTGAAACAATCATATGAAGAGCTGCGAGAATTTTTGCTCATAAAATAATGTAATATATAATCATATGTATTGTAATATAATATAATAAAATGTAATAATTTTTCAAGATTTTTCGTTGGAATTTCAACTTTCTTGTAACTGAATTTGTACAATTTCGGACTTCATTAAATAACTTGAACATTATGTAATTTTTGAAAAAATTACCTGTACCTTTACATATACGATCTAAATAAAGTATGTGCAGAGAACTGGGAGGAATTCACTAATTGACAGCCTTTAATAATAAATTAGAGTTTTGGACTGGAAAAAGTGGGTTTTTGCCGAGACAGATAAAATACACCAATTTTCAACTATCGCTTGAGCCCGAACGGTTTGTCGGAGAAAAAACCTAAATAGTGAAGTTTGTAGGAAATTTCATGCACTTTCATTTTGAATTGAGAGGTTATTTACGAAAAGTTGATAGTTTTCTAGTTATAAGCAAAAAACCGCAAAAAAAATTAGATTTTTTACCTTTTTTTTTGCATTTTTTCAATGTTGCGTAACGAAATTTTGTTAGCAAACCTCAGATTTGGATTCAGCACCCCAAAAAACATAAAGAATGGAAGATATAAAAATTACCCCACAACTTTCCTGGTAAAAACACAATTTGGCTGGATTAGTAGTAGAAAGTATATTTTAGCAGGTGAAATGACGGTGAAAATAGTTTTAACAAATATTTCCCGAATAGTGTGCCAAAAGTAAGATTTGCACACATTTTAGTATGTTATAAATGACTGCTAATGTCAAAAGTTCTCGAATAAACAATCGCATCCTAATTTGTTTTTAATATTTGCTAATATTTGCTATTGTTTAATATTTTAATGGGCCAAATATTCTACGCACTAATTGCCTGTATGAATATTTAATTAAAGACTCGTATATTTGTTATGGCGCATTTACTGGTGAGTTATTTAAACGGTATTATATTCTAGCACTATAATATCATCATTGCGACCGGTTCTTTTGAATTTAATTATAAATGAAGTTCCATAATGTAAATTATTATTCATAATTATTTCGCTAACGGTTATAATTTTATTAATAAATAAATGAGCAATATCGAGATATAAATTATGTACTTTGTAAACAGGCGTAACTGCTAACAGTAACCGTAAATTCGTATTGTTTCGATTTAAATCCCGTCATAGGGATTCGTCCACCAACGGTCGTTTGACAAAGACGAGTTGGACCAGAATGGATTCACAATAATCCACGCGTATATTATTAAGCAAATTTATTCATATGAATCGAAAATTGTACTGTTCGGTCATCGTCATCTGACATGGAGCTGACTCGAGGATCCATAAAAAATTTATACAAATATGAGACTTATAAAATTGTAATTTGGGGTATACGTACTTAGATAGTTTCTTAAACATAAATCCAAGTGTTCCTCGTATAAAGTGTTGCTATTTAGATTTGAGCATTATGGACTTGCAGATGAGTCCGTAATTTCTACAATTTTTTATGTGTAATAATAATTAATTAAACGAAAACATTAAATTGCAAGACAATTATACTTACTTGATTGAATTATCAAATAAAGGTTTAAAACTGTAGATCAATATTTCATTGGGTAAACCAAGTGATTCTTGCTTTTAATTGCTTGCTTAACTTCATTCATTATTTAGAACTATCCAATTACATTCATGTAGCTTGTCATAACTTTGCGCCTAATCCATTTATTTGATAATTGTTGCCATGATATCCAACAAAAATGCTGTGTATTTCGTGAAATTTGAATCAGATTACAGTAAACCGAGGTATTCTCTTTTATGTTTACTACCCATTTGTTTTTGTTCCACTGACATTCATTTCGTTAATTTACCCCTTTATGGCGTCATATTTGATAATTTGCAGTGTAATTTATCAAAGGAAGAAAATAAAAACCACTATGCACTGACTATAGCACAGTTGAATTCAAAACAGACAACAGAAATAAAATGCAGAGACCTTTAATGTAATTTAGTTCATATTTCAAAACTGTCACCGTTTATGTCTCGCCACAAAATCTAGCTGCATGACGGACAGAAGTCTAGGCACAACTTTAATTTAATGGCTCAATTAGTAGTTTCTTCTGTTTCTGAGTTCGTGACCAATTTAAAAGTTTATTTTATACCCACTTTGCAATTTTAAGTTGAATGACTCATACTTTGCTAAGCTAGACGCTCGAGTTTTACATAAAATTACACCAAATTGCATTTTATATGCAAGGCCACTGAATTATTTAATCTCAATACACAAATAGTTTTTATATAAAATGTAGGATTAAAACCGTTTTAGCATGTTGCTTTTTTCTCTGGATAACAACACTTAATATTTTTTTGTGAAGGTTTAAACAGATTCAAGAAAATAAACCCAACGTATCTTATATTGGCGGTGGACATATGCTGAAGTTCACAGCCTTAGACGTTCTACGATAGAGACTTGTGGTTTAATTCTTAGTACCACAATATTGGGACTTTGTTGTGGCAGACCAGCAACATATTCCGTCTAGTAATTTTTTTCTGTAAAATAAGTGTTTGATCTACCGTTCACAATTTACAATATGTTGATGTCTTCGCTTGCGGCATTAGAGCGGTGTCGTAGTAGGCTACCGGTAACACGTTTACCTTTTGCCCACGAGATCTTATGTCCCTGTGATTCGGACTACATATTCCTCTGTAGGCCCTTTATAGAAGAAAATATATCTACTTGTCTAATGAGATGCATCACTTGAATATATCTTCTCTCTGCGAAATTGTTGGAAATTTAGGATTTAAAGTTTCAATTTTTAATATAAATATGTTGTTCGATGTTAATATTTTGCTGGTTATGTTAAGATTTCAAGTTTTAAGCCATATGTTTCGCGTTTCGAATGTATATTTCACCTTTAAACTTCTAGTTAAAAGTTTAAATATTAAATTTGAAGTTTCGCTAT
>JABXWE010049367.1:0-11173 GCA_014611495.1 Limonius californicus
TAATTTAAAATTTGCAGAATGTAAACCAGAAGACATAACAGTATATTTAAAATATGGCTCTCCACCTGTAATTAACCCAGATGGGTCTAAGTTTCCAGATGGATTTTTAAAATATGGCCGTCCAAAACAATATTCCTTAGAATTTAAGTCGGATAATGTTAAGAATTATATAAATCTAACTTCACCACTTTTTGGTTCATATTTTGCTGCTGCCTTTATTTCTTATACTGATCCAAGACAAGAAGGGATTACACAACAGGGTAAGTTTATTTATTGCTTTCCTATGTATTTTTTGATGGTTCATAATATTTTAATTGTGTACAAGTATACATTAATTTTTAATTTTATGTAAGTTTTTTTTGTGTGGGGGAACTATTACAGGAGAGAGCAAAAATATTTCAATATTATTTTTAATACTTTATTTTTTATGATTGTTACTTTATTTACTTCCCTATTATTATCTTAGTTTTCATTTAAAATCCCATACTCACCAAACAACACTAGCTGCATTTTTTTTGTTACACCAAAGCTCTTGTTTTAAGGCGTTTTTATAATTTGTTCTAATTCCATATTTCACAGGGGGCAACAATGAGATCATGTACAAGGCTCAGCTCTATTTTTCTTTATTTTCTAAATAGTTCAAACTTTTTAGTGTCAGTGTTGTCTTAATACCTCATACTTGAAACTACATTGTCCTATACTAGAGCTTCTGATTCAATTTAATGTGATAGCAATTTTATTATTTGAAATGGAACAAGAAATATTTTCCACATATGTTACAGTTTTCAATTTTCTTTCCAATTATTCCGAGTAATTAAGTGAAAGTGTTAGTTTTAACTGCCAAAGTAGAAATTCAAGGTAGTATGTCACTTTTTAAAATTTAACTCACATATTTGTAATGGGTTATTACAAACACCGTTTAAAGAGTTTATAGAACATGTCAGCATAGGTCTTTCTTTCTGAATCAGGTTGTGGGTTTGCATAGACAAAAGCTGTAAAGTAATAGAGCAGACATTGAAAATAAAAGTAGAAAGTATAAAATTGTGCAATAGAAACGCGTATTATAATAACAGATATTTAATAAGTTATTTAGATCTGGGTGGATGTATAATTTAATGCAAAAAAAAATGAAAAGTGACATTAGTTAAATTTAGACACTTATTCAACACCTATTATACAGAGTGTCAATTTGAAAACGTACAGTGTGTTATATCTCTGGAAATAAAATAGGAATTGAACTTTTACAGAAAAAGTTTCTACAACATAGAAGGGGAATCACAATGACTCTTAAGGAAACCTTTCCCATTCAGCCCCTTAGGCTGTAGGTACCCCAATAAAAGAAATTCAAATGGTAACATCCACTTTGTGATACGTCATTGAAAAGCATTTACAAAGTGCTATTCTTCTTCTTCTTCTTCTATTCAATAATAGCAAACTTTTTTTTTCTCGACTCGTTTCAGAAAAATATCATGGCCCCTAAGACCTCCTTATTTTAACCCCATTAAACTTGTTGTTATCGAGTATTTTTAGGGCGTGCATTTTTCATCGGCTCCGCACAGCATTTTTAACCAAAATCTCCGTTTACAAAAAATTGAATAACTTCTTTACTATTAAAGCTATTATGTTCAATTACAAATCATTATTTTCTAAATGAAATATTCTACATTTTTAGCAATGTTCTAGCTATATCGCTTGTGCAAATGCATGAAATGGCCCTTACAAAATGTTTAATGGTTTCGCTCAGATTTCTGATTTCCAGCATACTTTTTTTTATGAATGGTAATAATGTTAGACTTCAGAATTTTTACCCTTAGATGATGTCGTTCGACTATTGATTTACCAATTTTAAAACCTGAGACCCTCGTCCTTTTTTCAATGGACCTTCAAACATATCGTAAAACCTAAAAAGATCATGTTTAGGCTTAATATATTAAAAGGGATAGGTCTTAAAATTTCAATATTTTACACAGCAATGTGATCTTAGGGGTATACCTTTCTTAAGTAGCTTCAAGACTGTGTTACAGCAAAATAATGAAAAAATATGACTTTTTGTATTTCTGCACTTGTGAGAAATATATATAAGAAACATTATAAATAATACAGCAACATTTTATTATTCCTTAGAAAAAAGGGTACTGGTCAAGAATATGGGTCCCAAACCATGTTCTAATTTATGTTATAATGTTTACATTATCTAATTAGAATATAAATTAGAATTGGTCTCGCTCAATCACAATATAATACAAAATACCTATTTTTCGGTAAATGTATTTTTGTTATATTTTACTTTTTATGGCAACTTATGTTGAACTGACAGACAAAAGTCACAGCATTTTTGAAAATATTTTAAGAAAACTCCTAAAGCAAACGATTTCCAAACAATAGAGAATTGCAGAGAACAACTTTGCAAGTAATTATGAACACTAACAACTATAATTTTAAGTAACACAACTTTTGTAAGCAGTTTCTATAAATTGTTTACTATGTTAAATATTACAATCTGTACAAAAATAATTTTTATCAAACTTCAAATCGGAGATGTCAAGTTGTTTCGTCTTAACAGATTCACCAAGTATATGCTTTATATAGATATTCCATAACGTGGGTCCCAGTACCGACCCCTGTGGAACTCCACACGTCATATCTAGCGTTTGGTTCTCGCCTATGAGGATTTTTCGGTTTTCTAGGTAGCTACAAATTAGTTTTGTTATGTATGGCGTAACCTGTCTCTCCTCTAGTTCCTTTATAATACTAGTCCAGGTGGCCGAGTTAAATACGTTTTTCACGTTGAGTGTGACCAACACCACTAATTTTTTATTGGGCTTTTTCTTCTTCTCCTTTACAATCTCTTGCACATGCTGGATTGCGTCTACGATGGAGCGGCCTTTCCTAAACCCTTACTGAGCGTGAGCGAGTCCGGAATTCTCTTCGATGGCCGTTATCAACCTCTTGTTAATCACCTGTTCAAACATCTTTCCCGCTGCATTTAGGAGGCAGAGTGGCTTGTGCATTGTGCTTTCCCCTGTTTTTTTGGGTTTTTCAATTAGCCCCAGTCTCCCTTCCTTCTATTCTTCAGGGAATATTCCTCTCTTTACTAGTATGTCTAATGATCTTCTTAGTACTTCTGGGCTTTGTTCCGTTATCACTTTTATAACTTCCGGCGGTATTCCATCTGAGCCCGGGGCTTTACTAGTCTTTATTCTCCTGCCTGCTTTCTTTATTTTCTTTATTGTGATGCTAGGAATTTCTTTCGGTGCGCATTCTATGGTACGCCATATCTTCCTTGGATGTCTCGGGAAGAGTTCGTTTGCCATCATTACTTGTTCTTCGGCATCTAAGGTCAGTGGGGTACGTATCCCTATTTTCCCTGTGATGATTTTGTATCCCATTGCCCATATGTTATTCTCTACTTCTTCGCAGAGTGCGTCTCAGGCTTTATTTTTCACCGTCTTTATAGCCTTTTTAAACTCTGCGCGCCGTTCTCTGTATATTTGTTGCAGTTCTGTTTTTCTGTCTTCGTTCCCATTGGTTTTACCATTTATTCTCGTGAGCTCTCTTTTTGCTTTTACACAGTTGCTACATAGGCCGGCGATCTCCTGGTTCCACCAATACACGGGGTGTTGTGTGTACCTGCAATGTTTCTTTTTTAACACACTGCTGCATGCTTCTTCCATGCCACCCATTAGTTCTTTAACTGTGTGCGTGCCCACCTCCAAATTCTAAACATTGGGATCTTTTAAAGCAGGGCTACTCAACCGTTTTGTAGATCTGTCTACTTTTTTCATTACGGCCATCTTGTCATCTACTTATACTAGAGAAAAATACAATGCTAAAATATGATTTGAATGTTTAAACATATTAAAATGATCAATAATGATTTTAAGTACGTGTGAGTGAGGTAAACGAAAGATCTATCAAAAAACACGTTCCGATCGACTGGTTGAGTACCCCTGCTTTAAACATTTGTATGTGTATGATAGTATTTTGGTATTTACAAATCTTGCTTTAGGTCTTGCATAATTTAATTGTAGGATACTTAAATGTATACAATGACAGTAATTTTTTAAGAGTATTATAAGTATCTTGTGGGCTTACAATTTGGGCTGTATATGTCCTTTGCAAACTAGAAACTACATTCTGTTACTGATTGTCTTACTGTATTTTTTTTAATAAATAATAAATGTTGTATTCTTTGTAATATTTCTTACATATTTAAGATGATTTAAAAGCAACTAATAAAAAAGGTCGTATTTTTCTCTATTATTTTGTTGTAGCACAGCCTTAAACGACTTAAATTTACAAGTTTAGATTTTAACTGCAGGTTAACTCCTAACACCGAATTGCTGTGTAAAAATATTCGAATTTTAACCCGCCTCATTTGAGATATTAGGCCTAAATAGAGGCCATTTTAGGGTTGGGGATATATTTGGAGCTCCATAGAAAAAAAGGACGAGAGTTTCAGATTTCAAAATTGGGAAATCAATCAATAGTCGAATTAGATACATGTAAGCTTAAAAATTCTGAAGTCTGAGATTAATACCATTCTTTAAAAGAATTATGCTTTAAATCAGAAATTTGAGCAAAACTTATAAACATTTTGTAAGGGCCATACGTATTTGCATAAGAGATAAGCTAGAACACTGATTATCAAAAATGTAGATTGCTTCATGTAGAAAAGAATGATCTTTAATTGAACATGATAGCTCTAATAGTAAAGAAGTCAATAAATGTATTTCTATATTGGTTGATTTTATATGGATTGACCCATTTGTTTTCCTAAAATTCAATAGCATGATGTCAATTTGTTGCAGGACTTACACCTGATTGTCCAGTCTTCATGAATACAGCTGTGTATGTAAACGTGCAACCAACAGCAATTGTTACAATGTCAAACAGAGATTTGCATGTCTTGTTGGCTACAAATACTACCAGGCTCTACAAGTTCTTTGTTCCAGAAATAGCTGATTCGGCAAAATTAATCATAAAAGACATTAACTTTTGTGACAATTGTACTGAACTTCATATAAAAATCCAACCCTTTACAATTCCCGAACCAAACAATACCTTATATGACATTCAACTCAAAAAAGAAGACTATGATGCTAAAACGTTTGCGCTTCGATTTGCAACAATAGAAAATTGTTGGTATTACCTCACGTTTCTGTTCAAAGAAGAGAAGGAAAATGCAACTCTAATTGATGAAACTGGACAGTTTTTGTTTAAGATTTATTATTTATCTTCAATTGTAAATGCAAGCAATGCAACACACGGTGGAAAGTTGGAAGTGAGAACAAAAATAGTTGAAGAAGATCATCGGCCATCGCTTTATAACAAAACAGCAAATAATTCTGTTCCATTTAAGCACTCAATTGTACGGAATTCCCTGAACGAACCCTTTGATTACAGGGATCGTCCAAGCTACTATTTGATGAGAGAGGAGCATCCAAACAGTTACATGTTTTCATTTGATTTACCCCCTGCCGCAGATGGGTCACAAATAATTGCAATAAACATAACAAGTGAACAGGATAATATCTTAAAATTTCGTCTTAATGAAGGGCTTGATATTGGAGGCACCTTACAATTTACTTTGGCATTCAAACCTAGAATAAAAACTACAGGTAAAATAAAAACATTGGAAAAAGAACCCGCAGGCAATACAATTGTAGCTTGTATAAGGAATGGTGCAGCAGCAACACCAGTTTGGCCAGATAAGTGTTCGTACATCAAAGAAACTATACAAGCTCCGATCATAATAAACAGCACCGTTGACAATAATACAGTTTATATACCATATCCAGAATCTGGTGATTGGTATATATCTTTTAGATTATTTTGTGAGGATTGTACAACATGTAAGTGTTCAGACGCTTGTAAAAAACAGTTTCGATATTGTTCCACTGGGTGCGAAACGAATTGTGAAAATTTTACCGTCTGTGATGCGTGTATAGAAAATTGTGAACAATCCATTATAAGTAAAAAGGACTGTGCCAATTGCAATTGTAGAGGCGCATGCCAGGCGAGTAAGAGTTCTTGTAGTTCCAGTGTGATATTTGATGTTTCTTCTTATACTTGTGTTGGTGGGAAGTGTGGCACAAATGGCAGATGCACCTACTTGATTTCTGAAGGATTAGCTTACGCTGTGTGTCGATGCTCAAACAATTATAAAGGTAAGTCCACCATACTTTTAATACAAAATCCATTCCAGTTGAATTAAAATAATGCTGCAACTAGCATGTGTAGGGTATATTTAAAATGATGAAATATGATTACCATATCACATTCTTCCTGAAATATCGAATACAATTTCAAATACGATTTTGTCTTTCAATGGTAGTTTTACATTTATTCTTAGTCAGAGCTGTAACTTTTTTTTTGTTATGACAACAAACAGCAAAAATTTTGAGTTGTTGGCATTGTTTGCTTTAAATTGTTGTTATTAATATTGTGTTGTGTGATGTAGCCAGTGTAGTAACACATACTCCCTCCGTTCCAAAATAAGTGCCCGATTTAGGAATTTTATTTGTTCCAAAATAAGTGTCCAATTTCATAAAAAAATATGCAAAGGGATATATAACGTGTATTTTCACAACTACACCACAACATGGAAACATGGAACAATGGAAAACATTTGAAAATTAACACTTATGAGTAACATTTAACAAATTAGTAACTATAAATGGTCAAGTTCCTGACGTGCTACTTGAATTGCGGGTTCGGAACAAACTACATTGCTTAACAATGTTCCCTGCAAACCCAGTTTGCCCTTGCTTATGTGAGGAAGCTTGTAATCGTTGCCTCCTTTATGAAGCATGGTCAATTCTATACACTTCTGCATGCTTTATACACGACCGCAATGAGTTCATCAATACTGGACGGGGAGTCTTTGTGGTGTAATGATTGAATGGCGTTAAAGAAACCCAAATCGAGGACATTGAAATCGGGGCTGTTTGGTGATTGACAAATCATTCTTATATTTCACCCATTTTCAGTACCAGCGCGAACTACTTCCTCATCATTAACACTGCAATGTGGTTTAGCATTATCTTGCTGGATTTTGATTGGCATGGTTCTACTACCAATAGGCTATTTTTCTTTTAACGTGGGAATTAATTTCTCTGCAATTGTTCGAATACAGACTGATCAAGTAACTTCGACGGGTGTCGTCACTAAAGTACCACGTAGACGATTTTTTTAGTTTTTTTTTTTGCTGGTTCTTGCACCACAAAAGGCCAAATATCAATTTTTCCATTAAAACCAGATTTTCGATGAGGATCGTAGGTACCGTAGTAGTGCAACAGTGGCAAGGAACATAACTTTGGTCAAAAATTTTTTACTTTTGCAAGATCGAATAGGTATTTCCTCGTCAGTAGCAACATAACACTTTATTAAGGATTAATTCCGATTTTTATGTTTTTTTCCTGAATTTCCTTTTTTCTTGGATTCCACATTGACTACTGAAGATTCGGAATGATAACATGTTTTTTCTGTATTCCAAATACGATTAATGGTTTTCCAGGAAACGTGAAAATCCGCACTGATGTGCTTAATAGCACCATACTCTAGTTTACCATTGTCGAAGGATTTGAGCAAAGATTGTAGAACTCCTTGCCGCTATTCAGATTTGGTTCTTTCACTTTTTGGGTAGTTTTTGCCATGACGACCGTAATAATTAACCTTAAACAAATTGTCAACGGGTAAAAAATTAAACTAACAACTGTTACCAAATTTTACCTGTTCACTTCAAAAACTATTTTGACAAATGTCAAACTTCAGGCGGCTACTAGATTCACTTTTTCCATGCTTAATTTAAATAAATAACTACTGATACATTTAATTTCATTATTTTAATAATCCATTAAAAAACCTAAAATCGGACACTTATTTTGGAACGGAGGAAGGATGTAGTAAAACATCTCAATTATATAAATTATTCAGTTTATTTACACACAAGAAAAAACTATTTTACAAACTACAACTCTTAGTGGTTGTATTTGATTAAATTTTGACCTAGATCTAAACTCTCCTTATTGCTACACTTTTATATAGTTAGTGTATGGAAACAATACAATAGATCGATTTATTTTGTTCCTAAGATACATTGCGGCAAATGGATATGCCTTCACAAACACTATATGTTAAGTAGAATATAAATGCAATACTATATGATTATCATAAAAGTATTTTTTCTGTTATATCATTTTTTGTGAAGAAAGCCATTGATAGCGGCCTTAAGTAATTTATAATTAGAAAACTTAATTTAAAATGAATCGCTATACAAAAGACCAGAAAACTTCAGAAATCCTTTCATGCACCTTATGTGATTATGATATTTTGTAATTATTAAATATCACTCTAAATTTGGTTTTTCATTAGTATGTTCTGTAATTGATTCAAGCGATGTATAAATTGATTCTAAATTTTGATCTAACTGAAATTAACTAAATGGTTATGTTAAGAATTCACCCACTGGTGTCCTGTCAGTTTTGTCTTGCAACACTTTTTTGTGTGTTAACACTTCACTTTGCTCTGCTTTTTTCACTGACACTTTCACGTCTCTTTACACTAGCTCAAATGGTTTGATCCTATTGAGCCTTCTCACTAGATCTGTATTGTTGAGCAGTTGGATTACCTCGACTTTTACGTGGTGATGAAGCCTGGTCTCATGCTTCTGGGCAAGGTCCTTTATTTCCTCCGTCACGGTTTTTATCTCTAGATCTCTGTGGATATCATTGTTTTGAGCGTACCAGGGTGCATCTACGATGTTCCTCAGCAGTTTGTTCTGGAAATTTTGAATTTGTTTAATGTTAGTTTTGTTGGCCCAGCCCCAAAGTTGACAACCGTATTTCCATACTGGTTTTAAAACTGGATTGTACAGAAGTAACTTGTTATGAATTGAAAGTTGTGAGTTTCTTCCAAGTAGCCAATATATTTTCCTATATTTTATATTTAATTTTCTTCTTTATATGCTCTTTCCATCGTAGTTTGGCATCCAAGTTCATACGGTATGATGCTGTTGTTGAGTGTCACTGGCACGTAATCATCGTTCTTGTTCATGGAATTGCTATGCACTAACTTGCTTTTGTTTAGTTTTATTCTCTATTGTTTTGTCCATCTGTCCCCTTGTTGTAGTGTTTCTGCTGTTTCTTCATTTCTTTCGTCTACCGCTAGTACGGTAGTGTCATCTGCAAACGTGGCTATTGTTATCTCATTGGTTGACGGGATGTCGTTGGTGTACAATAGGTACAGTATTGGCCCCAGTACACTGCCTTGTGGTACTCTTGCTTTAATTTCGTATAAGTCAGAGAATTCCTCTTCTTGCTTGATTCTGAATAGGCTGTTTGCAATGTAAGACTTCAGAAGTTCAGCAAATTGTTTAGGCAGATTTTTTTCTAGTTTATGATTTAGTCCTTGATACAATACTTTATCAAAAACCTGGGCAACATCTAAGAAGATTGCTGAGCAGACTTTTTCTCTTCAAGAAATTTCTCTATGGTATTTATTACCCTGTGACCTTGCTCTACAGTTGAATGTTGGTTTCAGAATCCAAACTGGTGTTTGTTTGTTTTTATTTAACGTCGGCCTATTTCTGCTACTATGGCTAACCACCAACGCCAGGGAGTGATTCTACCACATCTGGAAATTTAGCCTGTTTGAGGGTTCTTTTGACGTGCCCAACAACACTTGGACACGGGGCCTACGATTTTACTTCCTATCCGAGAAGAAAGGCCGTTTTACCGTTTTTTATCGCTCAGAAATAAACCACCGCCCTTCGCGTCCAGATTCGAACCCGGAACAGCTGCGTGAAAGGCATACGACCAACCTATCCGAGCTACCGGCTCCGGCACCAAACTGGTGTGTTGGTATCAGTTCTTTTCTTTCTATTATTGGTTTAAGCCTTTTGAGTAATAGCAAAGACTATACTCCTACCCTAGACAGCTACTAGCATAGGAAAGTTGTCCTCTTGAGTTTTTACATTTTGATAACGGAGACAGGTGGCGCTTGTACTCAAATGCGAAATCTTCAGCACCTTTTACAGTTGCCCAGTGCCTTAGTGGAAGCTAGCGTTAAGCACGTTAATTGTTACACCCACTAGTACGCACCACAGGCGGGCTTACCTAGATCGTTTCGAAGGTATGGAATTAGTCTTTGGCATTAGCAAAGGCTTAGTCAGGAAAGAATCAAGGAAAATAATATTATAAGTACGGCAGAACATTAGTAGCAAAGTCAGTAGGCAGCCAGTTTGTTTGAAATGTTATTGATAAATGCTTAAAATTGACCAAAAAGTGTAATTTGAAGTGAAACATTTCTTTAAATACCTATAGGTACATCTTTTATCGAATGAAATTTTCTATTCGCTTTCATTTATTTTTTAATTATTTCAAAGGTAAAGCTAGAATTACGTAATAATACAAAACTACTTGTTTACAGTTTTATTTAGAAATGCATTTATAAAAAAATATACAATTACAAAAAATATTTACAAGTAAAAAAACATGCCGCCAGGCGGGGACTGGCCAGGGACTTATTCGTGGTTCAATATCGTAAGCTTTTGAGGCTTTTTTGTACTATTTTTTTTATTAATACTTGCCATTCTAACTTTTCGTGACTTCCATAGTGTTTTCTTAAATAAATATAACACTATTAAAAACCGAAGAATATAACGCCTATGTTGTTCACAAGAACAGCTAATATACCAAGATGGGTACTTTTTTTGTATACCCTCCGACAATAGATTTTCTAATTTTTCTGCCACTGCCTGCTCAGCCCAAAATAATTCATAATTTTGCCTAAGCAAAATTAGGCCGGTAGACAATACCTAAAACAGAAAATGTTATTAGCACAGAACATAAATATTAACAAATTATGAATTACCTCGGCGGCCAATTTTGAAGGTACATTTAATCTGTTGCCTTCCAATCCAGAATAGTTTTTTTCGAAAATTAGGGCATCAGAAATGTGACAATTGTTATCCAAAGAAAGCAAATTACTTCTACAATCCCTACAATTAAATTTGTCCAGGCATTTTTTAATAAGGTAACCTGATGTATATTTCTGAGCACAGTATTCCAGGTTAATGTCTCGAATATCTGTGGAATTAATTTTTAATTCCAAGGCACCTCGACTACAGTCATTACTCGTAGATGAAACCGCATTAAACAAATTATTACAG
>JABXWE010049368.1:0-14805 GCA_014611495.1 Limonius californicus
GTATCTTTTTTTATTAAACTATAAAAGATCCTAGATACATTCAAGAATTATAATTTATTTTATGTAGTTTTCGAATTTTATTAAAACATTTCTTCAATTTAAAATTTAGGACCTTTTTGGACATTTAAATTTTAGGGTTTACTTTTAGCAGAAAAACCCAAATACAGTGGAACCTCGCATAACGAGCATAATTCGTTCCGGAGTCTTACTCGTAATGCGAAAAACTCGTTAAGCGAAACAATTTTTACCATATAAATTAATGTAAAATACGAGAAGTTCTATCGCACAATTCGGGGATTTCCCTATCCACGTCACTCGTTATGCGAAACGTCGCTCGTTAAGCGAGTTATTTTTTTACAATTTATTTTGCTCGTTATGCGAATTACTCGTTATGCGAGGTGCTCGTTATGCGAGGTTCTACTGTACGTCTTGAGATAGGTAATGGTAATAAGCATTCAAACATCCCCATTTTCAGGGGATAAGAACTGTAAGAAGCTTAAGGTTTTAAGCATACATTTATCTATTGTGGCAATACAAATTACAATAACCGCCCTTGCTGTTTTCGATATTGGGAATTTCCAAGTAAATCTCATAAGTCATAACCGAGCGGAGGCTTGTCTAATGTCTTGACAAAACTTGAAGTTTTCCCAGTATAAATAGAAGTAGTGGACAAGTCCAGAATCAATTCTTGTGCTAGTCTGCTAGTTATACCTTGTGCTTATAATTAGAAGAATGAATGATAACGAAAGTGCTTTTTTGGAAGTGCCAGCGATACTGGATGGCGATCTCAATAAAATGTCCTCTAGTAATTATTTTGTGTCTTATTATTATTATCGATTTGTTAACAACCTTAAATTCCGTCAGATTTTCTTTAAAAATAATATTATCATGGTTTATGCACGCTTCCATTTCTAGAAGTGTAATTTTTTAAAGTAGGTATCTAATTTGTATCTGAGAAGGATCTAGATACATTTTAAAGTATCTTGTGTCTGTATCTAGATACACGTAGTAACATGTATCTTGTATCTGTAACTAGATACACTTTTTTAAATGTACCTGTATCTGGATCTAGATACAAATTAAAAGTATCTTACCCAACACTGCTAGTAAGTTACACATATTTTGGGGAAATCAAAAATAGATTTAGAGACACTCCTAAGTAAGTAACCTTTCAGCAACTCTGTACCGTACTGGTATAATAGACGGTCTGTATATCTACTTCCGTTTCTGAGACACAGTTAAAAAGTCTGCTGTAAGTCATATAGCTTTATTATCAGATATCAAAAACATCATTAGACTACTTGTTTCATACATTACACTTTTTTAGTATGTCATATAAACTTATTTTATTAAAATGCTTACTATACCTTGTCTATAGTCTGAATAAAAAGTGAATCTTCTGTGCTTACTGCCATTGCTATCAGTAGCCGACAAACTACAAACAATTTTTAACTTTTATACTTTGTGCGAGGATATATGAGCAAACAAACAACGCCAAATCAATTCGAACAAGATTTTCTTAATGCAAAGTAATAAACTACCTACTTAAATTTTCAACATAAATCACAATAATCTGCTGTTGATGCAACAAAACACTACTAAATAATATAACTTTAGAATATTTCTATTTAATACACTAAGCAATGTTAATAGTAAAGTGCTCGCGATTACTAAGCACTCTTCTTCTTCTTAGAGTGCTTTATCTCTTACGAGACGTAGCGATCTTCTCTCCTATGCCTGTGTTGCGCGTTTTTAGAGTGTCACAGACATAGAGGACCTACAGTTTTAACGTGGGCTCCGAACCACGGGAAGTGTAAACACTTCTACTCCAGAGAAGATTTACTAGGCAGAATACCTCGCTGGTTTGCCATTGCCTTGCGAGGGAGAACGGCCGTTAAAAATCCGATGTTCCAGTTATTTTAAAGGCTTTTTTTTTAAGCACTCTTAAAAAGGCCTTTAAAATAACTTTTTAACAATTTAAATAATGGATCTACTGAGGCTAGATCTTCATTGAATTTTAGTGTTATTTATGAAAAAAGAATAAGGCCAACAAAAACGACCTAGGATGACAATACAGGAAAAAATGCGCTATATATATTTTTTTAATTTATCGAAAATGCCAATAATATAGATTAGCTGCTCATTGATAAACTATGTTTTATTTTTAGTGATACCCTCAAATTTAAGCTTTTAAATTTTTAGTTAGGGTATATTAAAAAGTTTGAGGTTAAAAGTAATAATGCTGAAATTTTATTGAAATAACACTGCTAATAATAGTTAACCATTGTAAGTATAACTGCCGGTATATAGAATACCGCTATTAAAATAAGACACTAATCGTAATTAAAAATAATCACCGATTAGTCTCGATAAATATAGGTAACACATTGTAACGAGTCTTTATCATTTGTTGACTTTAACAATTTTTTGTAGCTAAGAATTCGAAAATGTCAATGTCACTTTAACAGTGTAGAAGCGGTACTTATCTGCTACATATGGACTGCACTGATTGCAGTCGATAATTTCAAACTTTTTCTACAAACGGAATTTTTCGGCTTGAATATTCTTAAGCAACTTAGTTTTTGCAAAATAAGTCATAAAGCAAGCACAGATTTGTGGAGCAAAATATGAGATTTAATCCAATCTACTTAAGGGATGTGTTGCTGTGGATTAGATACAGGGTATCAAATTGGAAATAATGTTTTTTTAATAACGCAGTAAATTCTATTCTGTTCTGATTTTCACCAAATTTGATGGGGAATTATTTTTTTAAGGAGTGAAACAATCTATCACTTCATGCTTTGAGGTAGAAGCCATCAAGGGAGCTATACATCTGATGAGGAATTATTTAGTTATATTTTTAGATGACATATTTTGGCACTTCTGACTAGATAAGTACGTAATATGATAAATGTATCATTTTTACTTGAAATTGATATGTTTGTGCTTGTAAAATAATACGATATGAATGAATTTGATAATCCCCGAGGGGTAAACATCCTCAAAAAAGTGTGTACAAAACACTCCACTTCCAAAAAACACTTCCAAAACACTTCCAATACACTTCCAATACACTTCCAAAACACTTCCAATACACTTCCAATATACTTCCAAAACACTTCCATGAAATTGGAAGTGCACTTCCAATAGTGATGTACAAAACACTTCCATTGATATTTACCCCTCGATAATCCCAATGGTTTTCGAGGAAATCATTGTTGAATATTTCAGCTCACACTCAATTTAGAAAAAAAATATTAAGAGATTATTTTGAAAAAGTTATGCCTGAAAACAATTCATTTTAAATCATTTTCCTAAGAATTATTGTACGAGATGTAAATTACATTTGATGTTATTATATATTTTTTTGTCATAACATGAACTTTCTTCAAAATAATCTGTCTTTTTTTTTAATTTGGTGCGAGTTCAAATGTTTAACGACCTTTTTGTGCCCATATATCAATAACAGTATACAAATTTCATGTAAAAATTGTCTTGCTCGCGAGACTTTCAAAGTGCTTGCAAGCCATAAAGTGATCAGGAACTTTTTGGAGCGCTTGCAAGCCGTTTTGAGTACTGGCGAACACGTTTTGAAATTACTAAGTACTAAGCCCTTTCGTGAAGTGGGTGGAGCACTAAACACCAATTTTAAAAAGTCTCTTAAGCACAGTACTCCTGAGCACAAAAGTGCTTATAGTGCTTAGACGAGCACTAAGCACAGTGCTTAGGTACAGCTCTGGTCATTGATATAATTGCTACCGTCCTAAAATAATTTGCGACACAATTAAAAAAAAATAAAGTATGCTTCTATTGACTTGAAAAACATATTTTCAAAGGTTTTTCCA
The DNA here is from genome assembly GCA_014611495.1 of Limonius californicus. Taxonomy (NCBI): domain Eukaryota; kingdom Metazoa; phylum Arthropoda; class Insecta; order Coleoptera; family Elateridae; genus Limonius; species Limonius californicus. Next base: position 3,846 of record JABXWE010049368.1, read on the forward strand.
GCCATATGAAGTTGTTCAAAATATTATGGCAATTCTAAAAATGATGGTGATGTAATGATAGTTTTATAATCAACAAATTAAATATCACATCTAGTTCCAAAGGATGCATACAAAAATGTATGACCAAGAGGAAGTACAGTGTACCCCTGCATCCTCCTGTTCTAACCCTCTGTTGTCTAGGTATATCTAATTTTCAGACCCACGTTGCCATAAGGGCGCAAAGTTTCCTGCAAAGAGTAATTTTGCAATCCTGTATGTTATAGGTATATTCATTTTCTATACCACAGTCTTTTTGAGATATTACAATTCTCAAGAAATATAATTATGCATAAACAATATCAAATTGGAGATCCACACCACATGGAGTATCACACCATGAGCTCTTTAAACTGTTACTATGGCTCTGCCTTGCTTATCACTCTTATCAGTAGTGTGAGATTATGATGAAGTAACTCACATGTGCTACAAACTTTTTGAAGGAGCAAATCCTTGCTTTAAAGATATAAATTGTGATAGCGAACAATAGTATAGTAGCTACCTACCTTCCGAAATGATTTGTTTTTATTTTGAACATGTAAATACGGGTCATTGAATTCATTGTAGAGGTTACGCAAGCGTACGGCAAGCGCGGCAAAAATCCAACAACACTATTTCATTACGGCAGCAAAATTGTTCAACTTGTGTATGAAACTAGTAACCAATATTTTCAAACTTACCTTTTACACACCGAAAACCTTACAACCACGCCAAAAACGTGCAAGTGAACAGTGACGCTTGTCAACCGACGCCAAATACCACAACACGCCAAATTGTTTTTTATTATGCGTTTTGTGATTGGTTAGTTCCAACTCCGAAGTCGTGCAATTACTGCATATTAAATTCCTTTTAAAAATGTGTTTCCATAAAATTTTAAATTCAGACCTTTATATTTCTTGAAATCATTAATTGTCTATATTGATTCGATATCATTATCTGTCAAGCTTACTACAAATATTGCACAGGTAATACGCGGATATTTCATAGGCGTCGATGCAGAAGGGTACAATAACAGTGGCGTGGTCAAGTTTATTTGACGTTGTTTAAAGACACAATTTTATTGGATCCGCTGGGGTGGCTCAGTGGTAAAGCAGCCAGGCGTTGGATGTAATAGTCCGAACGCTTCCCGGTTCGAATCACTCTAGGGGTCGGAAATGTTTCTAATTCCCTGGGTGGTCCGTACTGGGTCCCGGTCTCCATTTACCGTTGGAAATCCAATATGTGGCACTCCTCGTATTACGATCGCATTAGAGGAGTAACAACACCATAAACAAAAACATCCACACACCAGACAAATCAAGCACGGTTTCGCACCAACACGGTAACCCACAGAGTCGGGCCCTATTGTGCCTAGCACAAACTAGCTTAGCTTTGCCTCACACCGTCTCGACACTGCGCAAGCGGTTCAATCGAGGATCACGATATAAAACGAAATGATTGGCAATTATAAATTTCCATTTAATTGCATCTCGTTCAAGTTCTGAAACAGTTATGCAATTTGCTCAAACGAACTGAAATAATAGAATTTCTTATTAGAGTAAAGTTTGATACACATTAAATGAGAACGAAATATAGTGTGATGTGGAGGTCTGGGCGTTGGAAGAAAACGAAATATAATGTTATGTTCGTGTTCTGGGGATTAATTGTGCTTATTTACAAATTAAAATTTCTTCACCTATATAACGCTACACTACTTCTTTGAAAGAATAATCGAAAGGAGATCTTTCCGTTCTTTATAATCTGCGAGTGAACTTAGAGGACGGCGGCACTGGCGTTTCGTCTACAATAACTTTAATAATTGCAGCGACACTGTTATTCATGTTCACAAATTCGATCTACCTATTCTTTTATTGGATAGTTACGTGTGACCAGTTTCATGTGGGCAGCCTGTAATTTCACGCCAATAAAATAAAAATTGTTCACGGTTATTGCCAAATTTTACATTGGATTTCTATTTTAAAATTTCACTTTCTTCAAAGCGGTTCAAACCATCGAATTTTCCAATCAGATTCCATTAGAATATATCATCGTCGTAATTTATTGTTAACCGTTGTACAATTCTCATTGTTTAAGTTAATTTATTTTAAGTTATACTGTACATAAGAAACTTGTACTAGTTAGTAAGTCTTTAAAGAGAATCTTTACTGGAAGGCTCTCTGCAGGTCATAGGTTACTTTCATTTAAGTATATAACCAATTATTCATAACAAATACTTATTATCCGTACTAACGATAGTTTGTACATTAATTTGAGATTATAAAAAAAATATTAAAATACTTCCGTTTTACGTTAACATTGCTGTCAGTTTATTTGGTATTTAAATACATTGTTACAAAAATATTGCTTAAAGATTTTGTTGACGAAATTTTTGTTGTTCTTTTCCAAGCAATAAGGCTTACTCCGTATCGTATGAAAAGTAAATAGATTTTATGATTAATGCGGCGACGAGAATGCGACATTATTTTGCGCAAATACTGTGTATACATGATTACACTGTGTGTGGGATCTCTTACAACCTTGAGGTGAAGCATCAAGTCAGTTGAAATACAAAACCTTAATAAGATTTTGTTCAATTGAGACTGTCAAACAATAACAGTTAATAGAATCAAAAATAACGAAGTTTACAAAATGTCGGCTATTTGCAGGTAAAGTATCCGTTTAAATAATTGCACGTAAAAATCTAGAACGATAAATAGTCAATTTCCGAACTCACAATATCTGTTATTATGTAATATGTTTTAGGTTAGCAAGTCGCAAACTAGCCCCTCAAATAGTTTATTGCAATAAACCCGAATTTCTCACACTAGCTCGACATGTAACTTTGAAAGCAGTTCCCTATAAACCTGCCCCTGAAGAGGACCATGATGATCATAACATGAAATTGGGACGACCACAGTCGCCACATTTATCTATCTATGCTCCACAGCTTACGAGCATGTTATCAATATCACACCGAATGACAGGTTTGTTTTTATGAAGGTAGTTAAACATTTTATGGTATTTACAAATTGATATTTTAGGTGCAGCATTGGCTGGTTATTGTTTTCTGTTAGGTGGAGGCGCTTTGGTTTTGCCAGATCAAGTTTCTCATTACATTGATGCTGTACAACTAGGATCTGCATCATTATTTACAGTGAAATTTATTCTGTCTTTTCCGTTCACATACCACTTTTGTAATGGTATTCGCCATATGGTATGGGATCTTGGAAAGTATCTTTCAAACCAGGGCGTTTATACCACTGGATATGTGATGTTAGGAAGTTCATTTACTTTGGCTATCATACTTTCAGCTATGTAAAATGCAGTATTAAGGGATATCTTAAAGATGTTATGTATATACTTAATAATCAATAAAAAATAAATTATTTATATTTTAATTAAATTCATAGTATTAATAGCTTTTACCAGCAATCTGGGAGGACCCCCGAATTCTGGAGGGTCCCACATTGATCAAAAGTTTAGATATTGTTAAATTATTAACTGACATTTCAGTAAAATGTTTGAAGAGAGAAAAGCAATCCAAAGCCAAAAATTAGAAATTAAATATTAATAAGTTTTTATATGTGTAATTACATTATGTTTTAATGCAACTACAGCTGCTAGATTATGTTAAATCGAATTTAAAAGATTTCCAGATCAAAATAGGACTCATAAGTCAGCAGTTTTATTTATTAAGTAGTAAATAGCACTAAATTAACGGTGGAATGGTAAACTAAATTTATAATTTTTGCAAAATAAATGAATATATTTGCATGAAAGTACTAAAATAGATTCCATGTCTTAGTACTGTCTAGGTATAGTTAATGAAAATTTTAAAACTAATTGTTAACAACCTCAAAATCGCGTTACATCATCAGAAGAACTTTACAAAAGCATTATCTAAGTTATTAAAAAAAATTCCATTCAATTGATCAATGCATAACGTATTATAAATAATATTAGCGAAGCAACAACAATAAAAGAATTTCTTATAATAAAAAAATAAAGGTTTTATAGAGAGTGTTTTTTCCGATGTTAATATTTAATAACATTTCTTTTGTTGACAATTTCTTTAATAGTTTGTACTACAGAAATTAATTAAAACTTATTTAAGAAATAATATGCATATCTGAGACATCTTTCTATTGTTACAAGAAAAAATGAAAATCCGCAATAATTAGATTTGAAAGGACTCATTTACTAATAAAAATGCAAAGAAGATACACAGTGTGTGATGATATTCAATTTTGTAACACATCTTTGTAATATATTGTTAATACTGAAAGACCAATCATCAGTAGATATTAGTAGCTATATACAATGTTTATTTCATGTTCTTAGAACATGAATGGAGCATAATTAACTTTTCTTTTTAGCTATATAAAATATTTTTTTACATTAAGAGCCCATTAGACAGGGAAATGTTAACTACTGTTTTGTTAAAACTTAATAAACTTCTTTACAAAGTTGTTAATTTGTATAGATTCTTGTAGTCATATCAATCAGTTTCAATGTATTCTAATAGCAAGAAGAGGGATATGATGTTGATTTTGGGAGAATACAAAGTGGTGGCAGACTTAGCAGTACAACGATATGCACAAAGATACCCGGATAGACCATTTCCATTACATAATGCCTTTAGGCCTTTTCCAAGGCAAAGGTGAGATAATGACATGTCACAACTGTAGAAGCTGAAGCGGCAGTCATGGATAACTAGTAATTACCATATAAGCCAATGAGCAGTTGCAAGAACTGTAGACTTTAACCAAAGTTTAGTATTTAACATTTTAAAAGCAAACCAGTTTCATCTTTATCGCGTCACATTAGTGCAACACTTTGCTGAAAATGAGTATCCACGTCGAGTAAATTTCCGCCAATTTTTAATAACTTAAGTTACTATTGATCCACTGATATTAAGAAATATTCTATTTTCTGACAAAACGGTGTTTAATACCAATGGGTGTGTAGATAGACACAATTCACAAGATAACTCACATTGGATTCAATAAGTACACTTTCAAAGAATTTTTACTGTAAATGTGTGGTGTGGTATCGTTGACAACTTTATCGTTTGTCTCCATTTCTTTGAGAGCAGATTCAATGGGAAAATGTTTTTACATATTTTCGAAAATGATTTGCCTCAACTTTTAGAAGATGTTCCTCTTTATGTTAGGTAGCGTACGTGGTTTCAAAATTATGGAGCACCTGATGTCTTCTTCCATAGAATTGTAAGAAATTACCAATATGAAACTTTTCATAACAAATTAATTGCAAGAGGTTCAATTCATTCAAAGTATTATTGAATCATGTCACATGTTAACGCGTGTTAAAAATTCTCTTTCTGCTGCGGATTGACTTATGTGAACAGTAAGATGGACGGCAGTTTGAACATTTATTACGTCATTAATTCATGTTTTCTTCCTGTTTTTATTTAATTAATTTTTCTTGTTGATTGTATTGGTATGTCAATACATTTTTATGCTATCTTGGCTTTCTCTGTTTGTCATTATAAGAAATAAATAATGCAAATTTACCTATTACAAAACTGCATCTTTTTAGTAAACAGTTTCATTGTACTTTCTTAGTACATCCAACGTAACTAGATTTTTATTTATTTAAGCAATGTAAAGTTTACTGTTGTAAATTATAATGTGTGTAACCTACTACCTGTTACGAGATTGATAGTTTTAAAATATCGAATATTAAAATTATAGTTTGCATATGAGACCTGTAATGTGTTGCCTACTACTATGAATGAAAGTTAATTATTTTCAAATCATGCTCTTGTGTTATTATTGGTATGTTCAAAATTCATTTTTCTCTACAATCTTTTGTAATTTGCAACAATTAAGGAAAAAACCAATGGCAGCTGTCGATCTTTAATTAGTGGCAAGTTGACAAATAGTAATGCCAACTTTAATTGTCTCTCGTGGTCTATTTTACTTATTTTATTTTCTATATGGAACGGTATAATTGATAGTGTGTGGACGCTAATGCATGCGGTTTGTGAATACAGTTGCTGTTTTGAAGTATGTAGTATTGCCTATGGTGCTGCTACCAAACGACATTAAATTGAACCGACATTGGTATGTCATCTATTGTAATCTATTTTACCAACAAATAGCTTACGGCACCGCATTGCCATAACGTCTGAACCGCTGTCAAAATGTGAATTGAATACAAATAATATAGATAAATAAGGGAACAGCAAGACTACACCCTTCAAATTTCATTGTCTTCAGTAGATTAGGTAAAAGTATAGGCTTTATTGTTCACTTTATAACATATTTTAGAGTTGTGTTCTGTGTAATTTTTCAAGAACTATTTGCCCAGGTTGAACGTAAATTCTACTAAAATTGCACTTAAAAATAATCTCCTCTGAAGCTATGTGCACTATTTCCTTGTTTTCTACCATAACTCCTTTATTATTCCCAAGTATTAAAAGTGCATAAAGTAAATTGTATGATATATCGTGTATTCCATTAAAGTACTTATACTATGCTTTACAGATTGATAAGAACATTTTACAAGATGCCTTTCAAGTTGAAGTTGAAGAAATCACGTCATTATAGTGTAGTTTCTAAGTCACTCTTTGTAATTACTGTGGAAATGCTAGATGGTACTAATGTGGAATGCACGTTGTCATCGGAGAGTACAGGACAGGACTGTCTTGATGTTGTTTGTCAGAAACTCGGACTAAACCAGCCAAAATTTTTTGGCTTGCAATATATCAGTCGATGTAAAGATGGAAATTTATGTTGGTTGGAACTCGATAGACCTATTAAGAGACAGCTTGATAAGTATGCAAAAAACCTTAATGTCTGCTTGAGAGTTATGTACTATGTGATATCTGGCTGCCGATTACTAAATGATGAAGTTACTCGGTAAGTAATCAAGAATTATAAGAAATAAGTTTACTAAAATGTGTCCCTTGTCATATTCCCAATATATAAGAGCATAATAAAGCTAGATGGCATTGACCTGATGGTGTACAATAAATATTTTATGCTGTAATTTGTTAAGAAGATTAACTTCTAGCACTAGATTAGTAGGAAATTTAAACTGAATTTTCATCAACACATTTGTTCTTTTTAAATAAATTTTGCAATTCTGACTCTTGGATGTTTGAGGTCAATTAACTTTTAAAGCCATACTCAAAATATTACACACGTGTAAGTTTTGCAAATATAAATAATAGAAGCACATGTACTATAAGTAACCATGCTGTCTTTTTACCATAAGGCACTTCTTGCGGAAATATAACGGGCATTTCATATGCTCAGGAAACATAATATGCATTAAATATAAAAACTTACACATATGTAAATCTTTATATTAGTATACAAAACTCTGCAGAGCGATTATTATAGATTGATGTTGGAAATTCCTCGTTTAATCTTTCAGTGAATAATTTTCTAAAATTCTGATATTCACTCGCTTCCAAGTAGATGATTCATGAAGTGATTAACCATTCAACCAGATTGTAGTAGGCAAACGCTTGATTATTTTGTTGAGGTATTTTTTGTTATAAAGCAATATAATGTTAAATGCAGTTAATGGTAACAAGAATTAAAGAGTAATTTACATATACAGGGTATCTCTAAAAGTCTGTACAAAGTGCTACCACATATTCCTGCGACCAAAATAGTATGACTTAACCCAACTAACCTAAATACAAAAGCGTACGGTTACAGAGTTACACCCTTCTAAAGTGAGACTTGTCCGATCACGTTACAATATACATATGGTAATAGTGGAACTGATGTTTTGAAATTTTATGTACATACCTTACCAGTCAAGGTTGCAAGTTAGAGCCCAATTTAATTTTAATAATTGCAATTTAATCCCCACAGTATGAAGTTTCCAAATTTTCATGGCATCTCGATTTTACATAAAAAGGTTAATTATTTTGAAAGCGGTTGGTTTATCAATTTGTAATAAGAGTACCTGTTTTGGGTATTTTTGCATACCGAATAAAATTATTTGTCAAAAATTAGAAAAACGAAATAATGTAAAAGATGTTGTAGAAAACACTACCTGCTCTTCCCACTTGAGACGTCTCTGGTGTACTTATTAAAACAAAATTAGGCTTTAACCTACAACCTTGATGAGTAACTATGCACATAAAATTTCAAAACATTGGTCCAACTATTACGATAATTATATGTAGAAAAGTGATCGGGCAAATCTTACTTTAGAAGACTTTAACTCCATAACCACACGCTTTTGTTTGTAGGTAAGTTAAATCGTCCCAGTTTGTTCTCAGGAATACCTGGTAGTGTTTTTACAGACCTGTTAGGGACATCTTGTATATTACAAATTGAAAACAGTAAGATGTATGAGTGAAAATTAAAAACAAATTATTTTTAAATTAGTTATATAGAGGTGAGGTATTAATGTACAGTCTGTTTTATAAAAAGGGCTGTTTTATTTATTTTATCCTGAATAACCGATATATTATTAAATGGGAAAATCATTTCTCTTTCTTTTACTATATGATGATTACCAATCTTTTATAGTGTTGCCATTATGTTTGTAACAGCATCAATGAATTTTTATGCATTTTGTCATTTTTTATGTAATTTAACGGAGAACATAATTTGCTTTTCATCTGTCTAAACAATTAATAGGGTTACATAATTAAAAATGTCAAAAAAAATTAAAAATATCAAAAATTGACACAATAGGCCATGGAATCAAAACAATGCAGATTAAAAAAATTACGTACAGTTGAATATCTTTGCTGTTTTATTGTATTTTACAACGCCCTTTCTAGCGTATTTCCAATAAAATGTGTATTTAAAATGCTGTTTTTCCACTATTTTAAATACCTTTTATGTAATTTACCATTATCTAACGACAATCTTCTAACAAACTCAGGACCACTCTGTTTTGTTTTATTTATTAATTTAATCGAATGAAATTCTAGGTGGTTAACTTCCATCTAAATGTGTAATAACAGATATTAATTTTAATTTCTGGTTTTACAAGGATTTCAACTTGATAAGTACAGAATACCCCGTATATTATAATTTATTTTAACAGATAATTCTTTTATAATTGCAGTAATACAACGCATATGAGTTTGCATGAAAAAATAATTTAAGAAAGTTAACCAGTACCTAATAGTTTCATGAACTTTTGTTGGGAAATGACAACTAAAACAAACTAAGTTTCGTAAAAAGATAAATATGAGAAGGTAGATTTTTATGCAAACACGGTCAGTTTATTTATTTATAAAGTATTATGTAGAAAATGTTGAAAAGTGTTTTGCTCAAAATTTGTTAATTTGTAAGTTATTTCTCTCAATTGAAAAACGTTTTATAAAAAAACCTAATATTTAAAAATCTATGCCAAATCCAGCTTTATTACTGGGAAGCTATTTTTTTGCTGCATTTTTTAGTTCAATCACAAGCTAATGTACATTTTAAAATAAGAAAAATACATTTAGCCTGGTTAAACTTTCGGCTCCAGCCTAATGTATATGATTGTTTGGAATATTGTCCATCCATTCTTAAAAAATCATAACTATAACCAATTAACAAGGGCAATTAGAAAGTAATATAAAACAATTAAAGGAAAACTTTAATACAGTAATCAAATTCACGACATTTTTAATATTTTAGAAGTAAACGAAATTTAAAAATGAGGCCCTACAGAGAATAATGTTCCAAGCAATTGATCGGAATTGAAAGTTATAATTTATGAAAAATAATTTTTACATACAGATATTAAAAATTGTATAATCTCATTGGAATAGCCAAAAATTATTTTTGATAGTGCGCACTACAATTTGTTCAAAAAGATTTTTACCAATACTTCAATTAACTAATATATCAAGCTGATTCGTCTTAGAAGACTTATCCTGTATGTAAAATATTGCAAGAACTGTCTAGCAACTCGTCATTGTTATAGGTTTCATATTTTTGAATATAAGCTTTCTACAAGAAGGTAAAATGAGATATGATAAAGAAGAAGAAACAGCTTGCTGTAGAGTATCTCTACACATCTTTATTAGGGACACCATTATGAAGATACAATAAAAAATATAAAATCTAAATTCTTTTCAGAGGGTTTATGGATCCAGTTGCTGGGGTGGATCAGTTCCCATATAGCACTATATTATCGCGCGTATACACATATACACATATTTATGTGCGAATACACTTACACATACCGTTCACAAATTATTGTGCGTTTTTGCTTTATTAACTATTTGTCTCCACGCTTTCCTGTCCATTATTTTGTCTTTCCAGTTATTGATTCCCATTTTGTTTAGATCTTCTGTTACTTCATCGTACCACGTTATTCTGGGCCTTCCTCTTGCTCGGGTTTCGGAGGGTTTCCACTGCATGATAATTTTTGTTGTGCTTCCTTCATCTCTCATCACATGCCCTAGCCATCTGATGCGTTGGGCTTTTATGAACCTTACTATGTCTTCTCCATGTATATCCCTTACTAATTCGTGGTTCATTCTAGCTCTGCTCTCATCTTCACGAGTTTTTATTGGGCCAAGTATTGTTCTTAGAATTTTCCGTTCGAAAATCCTTAGTTCTTCTGTTTCTTTATTTGTGAGACACATTATCTCTGCGGCGTAGGTGGCTACCGGTCTTATTAGGCTTTTATAGATTTTCATTTTTGTTTTTGTCCTAATTTGTTTGTCCCTTAGCAAGTTTCTGTTTGCATAATATGCTCTTGTGCCAGCTTGTATTTTTTTCTTGATTTCCTAATTCCTTTCGTTGTTTCTGTTTAATTGTACTCCTAAGCAATCAAAATTATCTACTTTTTCAAAAGGGTATTTATCTATTTTTAGAATGTTGTTCCTTGTGTTGTTCACTTTGCTTTGACATGCCATAAATTTGGTCTTTGCTTCATTTATATCCAATCCTATCTCTTTTGCTTTATTCTCAATTATTTTGAAAGTGTCAATTAATTTCCTTGGTGT
>JABXWE010049379.1:0-11947 GCA_014611495.1 Limonius californicus
TATATATATATATATACACATATATGCCCAATATTTAAAAGTATGTCATTTATATATTTAGCTCACCTTACCAGAAAATATTACATGCACGCATGTGCTGCTAAGGTTATATTTCAACATAGCGTATTTACTGCTTTTTATACGAAATTATCTTACACAGCGAGTAGTGTAGCCCTCGGGTCCATCTGCTATGGACTAAGATTCTACAGTACTACGCAAATTTCAATTATCAGGACATTAGTTACTTAAATCTTGCATCACAAAATACTACACATCATCTCGTTTAGTAAAGAAATATTTTACAGTGGGTCCGTTGAAGTAAAGGACCAATATTTCCGCTAAGCAGTTATTCCAGTAGGTACCTACAAGTTCAAACACACAGACTATAGATAAAATACCTATGAATACTGTTCTTGAAAGAAGGAAGTCAGCTAAGGTACTTTTTGAATACTTGAACTCGATACGAAGTTAAGGAAGGCAGATTGTATCGAAGTTTTAACGGAAACGATTTCCAACAAGAGTTATATTTGTTATTAAACTACTTATTACAAGACTTCTCGGAAGTCCTTCCGCTATGAACAATGCGTAGGTTCGACAGATAAAATTATAATTTACAGCAACACTTTCGAAACACGAACATGAAGTGGGTTGTAAGACCGAGAATCAGGGTTACGAGCGTTGCAACACTTCACTGATTTGAATATCTGCATTGGCGTGTTATTAAACAATCTGTTGCTATTTAAGAAAATGCAATAATGGGTAATTATAATCGGCGAATCAGAAAGTTGTCTTAAATAATTGGTGGAATTGCGAAAATGCATAATTACGTCATTAATAAATCTTCTAAATGTGGTATTGTAGATATAAAAGGATATGACGAAGTAATTTCTTTGATATTGTGTAAGACGTTCCAAGTGTATTTACAAATATGATTGCCTGTATTTCATGTTACCAGAAAATACCGTTTTTTTATTGCTATTACTGAAAGAATGGTATAGTCATCGGCATAAAAACATAATCTGCATATCAAAGCTACAGAATGAGCCAGGCTGTAGTAAATGTCTTCAAAGCAGGTAGTGGATTGCTACTAGGGACCTCGATGGTGCAGTGCGAACAAGCGCTGTCAGTCGATGTCACAATGAAATGCGGTTCAATTGGCCGCGTGGTCAAACTCCGGCTGAGACGACCGTATTTCATTTAGTTAAGTTTAGGGTGCACGTTGCATAAATTACTATTATGTGCGAAGAAATCGGTTCCGGAGACGTTTGTGTGAATGTCAAAAAAAAGGTAGGGGACTGCTTACTATTATGTGTTCCTTCGTAGTGTAATCAGAGGATGCAATTTCATAGCTCCACAAGGAACACTTTTTAATTTAAAGTATATATATATATATATATATATATATACATCATACCTACCTTAATTATATATATACTCTCCATCGATAGTATATATATCATTGAAAGTACAAATCTGAAGGTCATATCTCATGTGTATACAGGATGTCATAGGAAATTGTAACAAGTAAATATACACTATTTATATATTTTTTGCAGATATTCTACGTATTGTACTTTGTACGAATGCAAACTGTGTTATTAAATATTAAATTAAACATTACTGAAACTTTGCATATACAAATGATTTTGTTTTTATCTAAAAGACACTAATAATTGCTAGACTAAAACAGTTGTTATTCTTAGCCAATGTCTTATAGGGTCATCACAGTTGAATAAGTATGAATATATGTATTTTCTCTATGGTTTATTTCTTGACAAACCCGGTATACATATATGGTTTCAATAACAAGCAGTCCTTAAACGATGTTAAGCATATGCAAAATTATTGTGTGTTGTAGGAATTATATATACATACATATCGTTTGAAATGTTTTTGAAATGAAAGAAATATAAAAACGACATAAACCATTTCCAAATTGTTTCTAATTTTCAACACAGTCTCCTTTAAGACCGACAAAAGATGTCCAAAGCTATTACGCCATCACGAAACTTGTATCATATTGGATAAATTTGGTGGGTGAGTTTTGCGATGGAAACGACACTTGTATGGGCACGTGCATTGTATTTTTTATTTGCTAAACCTAGCCTTTTCGCATGAATTTTTCTGTCGGGAATGCAGAAACGGTTGGAGTAGTGTTCTTCCGTTATTGTTGAGATAATTTTTCAGCGGTATTTAGTTAGCATCCCACAAAACCAATGTGATTACATGTATAGTGGTGGACCCAAGTTACATCTATGGTTATAAATCGCCGACCAAATTCAGTTATATTCTTCATAAACCGTCCCAACACTCTTGCAAAGCTATCTTACGGGTAGCTCTTTGAGACCAATTCCTCAGTCTAATGTGAAATCTATGTTTACATGAGATTCTAACAGGTTGAGCAATTTCAAACACTTCAGTTAGCGCTCCTCCAAAACCATATCATGTATTTACCAATGATTTCTGGTTTTCTGCCACTTCTCTTGGAAGTTCACTACAAGGGTCGTCTTCGACCACGTTTAATTTCAGCAGTTCATTTAGATACAGTGATAAATAAAGCAGCAACATTTCTTAAAGTATTTTCCAAAGCAGCATTAATCTTCGTTACTCATAAATCTTTTTAACAATGCAAATCAATAGTCCATTTTTGATCCATCACAAAATTACGTATTTCAAAAAACTGCACACAAACAACTACTTGACGGGATGACTTGATACTTTACAACTGAAAGATGAAACTGTTGCGTGTTCTAATAATTTCAAAAATGCCTTCTACACTTCATTCCAAGAACTTTTTAAATAATTGGGTACCCACTCTGTTGTTCTCTCTGATGTTGTAAATATAGACACCAAATTGAAATCTGCTTAATCAAGATTGTTAAGCAGGAATTTAGAGTACCTACATAATAATAATAATAAGTCGATTACTAAACTAAGTGGTTCGTAGCTTGGTCAATTACCCAAATAATTTTAGGGTGTACATATATGTCATGAGTTTCGGATACACTGTTTTCATTACAAGAGAAGTGAGGGCAAGCAAAACTAAGCAGAAGGCGTTAAACATTGTAATGCCTTGACAATTGCACAATCTGTTATTTACAAAACAAGCAAACAAGCTAATAATGGAGCGTTTATCTCATCTACGTCTGTTCGTTCTTTTCACGCTCACTAACAATCCTATTCACTGCTCTGAATAAACTGAGAAGGTATTGAGAGTAATTCGTGTGTCTGCCAAATTGGTCTGAATAGGGGTTCAATTGATGGGTCGTATTATTTAATTAAGAGGGAATAAATAATTTAACCAGACGCTTACTTGAAGCTCAAGGGCCCAATTTAGAAGTCTTGTCGTCGCGAGATTCGTCTGGTTTGAATTGACAGCTACGGAGCGTAATTTGATGTGATGTTTCCAAAACAGGGAACAGTCAGATGCACTTGTCGATAAAATTAAGGCAATTATTTTTTCCATTTGCTAGTTTAGGGTTTGGGACGGTAGGGTAGGGATTTTCCCGAAAACATGGAAAATCTTAGGCTCGAAAATGAAAAAATCAAAGAGACGCACTAGGAATGGCCATAGATTTGAGAGTTTCAATAATGTTTCATCATTGTTCCAATATATCTTGTCGTTAAGTTTGCCCTCATTACTTGATTGACAGCCAATCACATAATGTAAGACTTGGGTAACATTCATACGAGCAAAATTTAATCATTGTGAAATTGGATAACATCTCATGCTGCTTAATTGGTAATTACATACAACAAAATCTGTTGAGGGTATAAAACTACTCCATTTAAAAAAGGGTTTTGATGTTTAACTATGTAAGTTTTTATAGTATAATTTCTTAATCGTAATAATTCTTATTGGCAAACAAGTTGGCGGATACAACACCACAAGATGATGGAATGATTATCTGTTGATCTTATAGATATACAGAATGATCCACGAATATGTACAACAATTGTAGGTATTATGTGAATTATTTGCCAGTTAGTACCTGAAAATTGTATGGTAATTATTTAAGTGCTGCCATAATGTCAATGATGTTGACTGTATAATAATTATGTGGAAAGTGCCTAAGAATTGCAATAATTGTTAGGGATCGACCGATACCGATATATCTATCGGTTATCGGTTATATCGGCAGCTTTGCTGATTATCGGTATCGGCAAAATGTTGCCGATATTTTTTGCCGATATGTTATTTACAAATACGTTTATTAATACGTAGAAACAAACAATTATTACATTAAAATGACGAATCGGCAAATGTATTTGTTATTTTCAACTTCATTAAATCAGGGTTAAAGGATAAGGATAATATATTTTTTGTAAAAATAAAAACTGGCTTGTTGTTTTTAACTAGCTAGATATCCAAAGGAAGAATCATACAATCAGGTGTAAAATGAGTGAAATAATAAACAATAACATAACATAAAACATTAAATATTAGTTCAACTATAAATTTTAAAAGCTACTAAAGATCTAAAGACAGCATTAAGGAATTAAGATATTAAGAAAAGTTTAAATTCAAATTGTAATATGTTAATAAAAAATAAGTAAGAATATTACAAATAAAAAACTAATAATCAAAATTCAGCTTTTCCAAGCTATGGTTCTACCATGAGAATGGATCTTGTGTCCTAGGGATTATTGCGAGTATATTCTCGGTCAAAAACGCTTGACAATGATTCTGGAGATGATACTTTCTTTGAGCAACACTTGAACTGCTACCGCAGCCTGCAAATTCTTCATATGAATCCCAAAACAATGTATGGGGATTAGTTTTACTTATTTTTGCGGCTGATGGACTACTATCCATTTGTATATGTACCTTTTTACACATTTTTTACTCGCGTTTTAGCTAATTACCTTACTGTAAGATGCTTAGTTATTTATGTTAACTATATTGTATTATGCAAATCTTCGTTAAAAATGTATTTTAGATGTGTACAAGTTAGCTTTACTGATATGCCGATATAATATCGGTATCGGCATGTGGAATATCGGTATCGGCCGATAATCGGTATCAGCAAAAATTTCTATATCGGTCGAACCCTAATAATTGTGGGTGCTAGACACGAATTAATGACATTTTCTGGGTAAGTGCGATGGAGTCATAGAAACTGTTCCAAAATTGTAGGTACTATGTGAATTATTTGCCAATTATTACCTGAAAATTGTATGGTAAGTATTGCAACAATGGCAATGATGTGGACCGTATGATAATTATGTAGAAATTGCCTAAGAAAATTGATGACATTTTCTGGGTAAATGTGTTGAAATGATAGAAACGTTTACAGAATTGTACGTATTATGTGAATTATTTTCCAGTTATTGTGTGAAAATGGTATGGTAATTATGTAAGTATTGTCACAATGGCAATGATGTGGACCGTATGATAATTATGTAGAAATTGCCTAAGAATTGCAATAATTGTGGATGTTGGGCACGAATTGATGACATTTTCTGGGTAAGTGTGTTGGAATGATAGAAACTTTTACAGAATTGTAAGTATTATGTGAACTATTTGCCAGTTAGTACCTGAAAACTGTGTGGTATATATTTAAATATTGCCACAATGACAATGGTATGGACGGTATGATAATTATGCAGAAATCGGTTAAAAATTGCTGTAATTCTGTATATAAATGTGTTGGAATAATGGAAACATTTACAGAATTTTAAGTTTTATGTATATAATTATTTGATATTTATTGCCTAGAAATTGTATGGTAATTATTTAAGTATTGCCACAATGGCAATGATGTTGACCGTATGATAATTATCTAGAAAGTGCCTAAGAATTGCAATAATTGTGGATGCTAGGCACGAATTAATGACATTTTCTGGGTAAGTGCGATGGAGTCATAGAAACTGTTCCAGAATTGTAGGTACTATGTGAATTATTTGCCAATTGTTACTTGAAAATTGTATGGTAAGTATTGCAACAATGGCAATGATGTGGACCGTATGATAATTATGTAGAAATTGCCTAAGAATTGTAATAATTGTGGATGTTGGGCACGAATTAATGACATTTTCTGGGTAAGTGCGATGGAGTCATAGAAACTGTTCCAGAATTGTAGGTAGGTACTATGTGAATTATTTGCCAATTATTACCTGAAAATTGTATGGTAAGTATTGCAACAATGGCAATGATGTGGACCGTATGATAATTATGTAGAAATTGCCTAAGAATTGTAATAATTGTGGATGTTGGGCACGAATTGATGACATTTTCTGGGTAAATGTGTTGGAATGATAGAAACGTTTACAGAATTGTACGTATTATGTGAATTATTTTCCAGTTATTGCGTGAAAATGGTATGGTAATTATGTAAGTATTGTCACAATGGCAATGATGTAGACCGTAGGATAATTATGTAGAAATTACATAAGAATTGCAATAATTGTGGATGTTGGGCACGAATTGATGACATTTTCTGGGTAAGCGTGTTGGAATGATAGAAACTTTTACAGAATTTAAAGTTTTATGTATATAATTATTTGATATTTATTGCCTGGAAATTGTATGGTAATTATTTAAGTATTGCCACAATGGCAATGATGTTGACCGTAGAATAATTATCTAGAAAGTGCCTAAGAATTGCAATAATTGCGGATGCTAGGCACGAATTAATGACATTTTCTGGGGAAGTGCGATGGAGTCATAGAAACTGTTACAGAATTGTAGGTACTACGTGAACTATTTGCCAATTATTACCTGAAAATTGTATGGGATTTTTTAGGTATTGCCACAATGGCAATGGTATGAACAGTATGATAATTTTGCAGAAATCGCTTAAGAATTGCAGTAATTCTGGGTGTAAATGGAAACATTTACAAAATTTTAAGTATTATGTATATAATTATTTGATATTTATTGTCTGGAAATTGTATGGTAATTATTTAAGTACTGCAAAATAAATAATGAATTATTAAGTAATGATATGATCTCTATTATAATTATTTATGAAATGTAGTAACTGGGAATGATGGACGAGAACGGCGGGTGTAATATGCGGATTGTGTAGTAATAATCGGAATTTCTACTGAATTGAAAATAATTAATAAATATGTGAATTACTTAGAATTTTTGGGAATTTACTGAGATTTATTGTAAGGATTATTGGAATTATTTATAGAATTTTTAAGGAATTGCTTATATTTTGATATCCTATGGCCATTTTCTAACTTATAAGTAAACATCATCATCATCATCATCTGACATGGAGCTGACTGGAAGGCCGATCCTGGATACGCCAGGCCCACCCCATGCCAGTAGGTGGTTATGGGTAAATAAATTGTTTCCCAATCGTATTAATTATTTAGTAATTCTGAGAATTAGTCAAGAATTCTAGATAGTGGCAGGAAATTATAAACAAAAACTAGAAATCATTTAGGAGCAATGGGACCATCTTTTGGAATGGGATGTTGTGGGTATTGCTTGGTTAATGCTTAGGAATTGTGCAAATGTTACAGAAATACTAAAAATCCAGTAGGAATTCCTTGCGAATTTTATGAATAGTTTGGCGAGAATTGTTTAGGAATTGACGATAGATTGAAATTTTTTAAATCGCTATAAATCGTGATAGCAATTATGGAATTCCAGATATTTTAGATGTTGTGGTTAATAATTAGGAATTACGGGAACTGTATGGGGATTATAAAATTTAAAACGTTACGTGAAGTATCTGCAAACTGTCGGGGTTTCTTGAAATTGTGGGATTATGCACATTCTACAGGAATTGCTTAGTAAAGGCGACGCTGTAAACTATTAAAGAAATGTTATGTTTCATGAGAAAATCTTGGAAATTGTGGGAATTGTTAAAGAATTACTTAGAAATGATGTAAATTCTAAGAAAATTATTTCCAAATTATGGACATAGGATTAGTAATGATGGCAACTATGAGACAAGTAAATATGAGAATTATTTGGGAATTATAAAAACATTTTCGAAATTAAGGGAACTTTAACAGAATTATTTGCCAATTATGGGAATTATAACATAATTAAGTGTAAATTATGGACATTATACGGATTAGTAATATGGGAACTATTATGGAAGTAAATGGGTACTATTTGCAAATTATGAAATTATTTTCAAAATTGAGGGAATTTTATGAAAATTATTTGCAAATTCTGGGCATTGTAGGCAATATACAGGAAAATACTTGGTAATGGTGGTAATTACAACAGATTTATTTACATATTATATGAATTTCTTAGTAAAAAGTGTAACAGAATAAAGCACTATATGGAAATTGTTAGAATTAAGCATTATCATGTTTGAATATTATGAAAACTATGGGAATTGTATGGGGTTTTACTGTAAATTTTCGCAATTATTTAGGAATTATAAGAACTATTTAAGAAGTGCGAACAAGAGAGTAAGTGTAATAAAATAACAATTTATTATAAACATTTCGGTAGTTGTGGCCAGTTGGTATTTATGTATAAGTAATGTATCCCCAACATACGTTTCTATAGCTCTGTTGGTGTATGTGAGTTATTTAACAAATTCGGTTTTAGTTCCCTAAAACTAATATTTTGTCCGGTTTGTTACCATTAGCCGCTCAATTAAGCTTCAATTGTTTGACAATTAAACTTTAAAACATGAGCTTTAACAATTGGTTTGTTAATTGATTCTGTTTCATGATACCGCAAAAATCTATCTGTATCTCTCACACAAATCAACAATACTTTCACAACAGCACAAGGCACTAAAATATAAGCTAGTAGTTTATATAATTCCAGTATCAAGCAACTTGTCATGTTTTATTGCTTAAACTGGATCAATTAATTATAGGCTAACGCAGTCTGTGCATTCTCCATTCCTATTCAATGCACTGTGAGAGTTATGGTACAAGCATGGCATTTGCAGCAATGACTTCTAGAACATAGTTCGCCAAGAATCCAGAAACTCCGGAGAATAGGCACCGGAGGCGGCTCCGGATTATCTTATCTTGAAAGGCCGCTGAGAATTATTAATAACAGCCACTGTACTTCATTTCCTTGTTATGCACTCCCTCGTTGTGAGTTATTAAGATAATAAACATTTTATTAAGTAATCATTTTCAGGGAATTTTCCTTTGTTATTTGTCATTTCTTTGTCCTCGCGGAGACTGTTGTTAACTTATGATACCTTCCGTATTTTTTGTTATTAATCGGAGTCAAAGGATTATTTACACAATTTAATGATACAATACTTATATATATTGTTAACAAATTAATTGCATCTAGCCATAAAAACAAAACCGTGAGAATATTTAAATTGTTTAATTAGTTCACGTTCCGTGCCAGGTCCAGATATTGTATTATATAACATTTACTTACAAACTATATCCTAAATGTTATTAATATAGTGTCTTTGAAGAACGCATTAACTCGTAAGAATCAATAAAGACAGCGGTAAGAAACATAATGGCCAGGGTTACAACCGAACGGTTAATAATAAACTGCTCTTCTAATTCTAAATAATATTCGAAGCCATTTACTTATACAGGGTGAGTAATAATGGCGATTAAATTCATTAGTACGTTGTTATGAAGCCGTTAGCAAGTATCAACAAAATATTAACCGAAATACTTCAATTCAATTACAGATTAACGAAATGATAAATCTGTGCATATTGTTATTTATCATTTTGAAGTATCATCAAATAGTCATTATTTGATCACTCCGTATATCTAAGTAGCTCTTTGCAACATCTTGACCAGCAGTCGCTAGAAGAAAAGTAGTAAAAAATACGGAATAAAAAGGCACCTAAGAAAGGGGGCACTATGTCAACACAATATAAACAAACTTAATCCCTGTCT
This sequence comes from Limonius californicus, assembly GCA_014611495.1. NCBI lineage: Eukaryota > Metazoa > Arthropoda > Insecta > Coleoptera > Elateridae > Limonius > Limonius californicus. Next base: position 9,817 of record JABXWE010049379.1, read on the forward strand.
AACCTAACTTACCCCAACAGAATTATTACTTAAAACAATCTGATTCTACTTTCATGAAGCCTAGCCTAGCCTAACCTAACCTAACCTAATCTAACGTACCGCTAATTACTCTGGCTTTAATATAACCTAACCTACCGCCAATTACCCTGCCTTTAATCTAACCTAACTTAAACGTACATTATTTTAAATTAAACTAAGTTAATACCAATCTAGATAAACCATAGCTAACATGATTTATTCTTGCCATACCCTAAACTGACCTAACCCAATTGCAGACTTCAATTTAATCTAAAGTAACCTAATATAATAGTGTGTTAACACAATATGAACAAACTTAAACTTAACCTAATTTACCATCAAATACTTTGCATGTAATCTAACCTAATCTAAATGAATATTCATTTAAATTAAACTAAGTTTACTCCAAACTAGATCACTATAACTATTATAGTTTAATCCTCCCGTAATCTAAACTGACCTAACCTAACTGCAGACTTCAATTTAATCTAATGTAACCTCAGCTAATAGTGTGTTAACACAATAAGAACAAACTTAAACTTAACTTAACTTACCACCAAATACTTTGCCTGTTCTAACCTAATCTAAATGAATATTCATTTAAATTAATCTAACTTTACTCAAAAGTAGATCACCATAACTAATATAGTTTAATCTTGCCGTAATCTAAACTTACCTAACCCAACTGCAGACTTCAATTTAATCTAACGTAACCTCATCTAATAGTGTGTTAACACAATAAGAACAAACTTAAACTTAACCTAACTTACCACCAAATACTTTGCCTGTTCTAACCTTTTCTAAATGAATATTCATTTAAATTAAACTAAGTTTACTTCAAACTAGATCACTATAACTATTATAGTTTACTCTTCCCGTAACCTAAACTGACCTAACCTAACTGCAGACCTCAATTTAATCTAATGTAACCTCATCTAATAGTGTGTTAACACAATATGAACAAACTTAAACTTAACCTAATTTACCACCAAATACTTTGCCTGTTCTAACCTAATCTAAATGAATATTCATTTATATTAAACTAAGTTTACTTCAAAGTAGATCACCATAACTAATGTAGTTTAATCTTGCCGTAACCTAAACTGACCTAACACAACTGTAGGCTTTAATTTAATCTAATGTAACCTAATATAATAGTGTGGTAACACATTATGAACAAACTTAAACTTACCATAACCTACCACCAAAACCTTGCCTGTTCTAACCTAATCTAAATGAATATTCATTTATATTAAACTAAGTTTACTCCAAACTAGATCACCATTACTAATGTAGTTTAATCTTGTCGTAACCTAAACTGACCTAATCCAACTGCAGGTTTTAATTCAATCTAACGTAACCTAATCTAACATTGCATTAACACAATATAAACAAACTTAAGCCCAGTCTATCCTAGGTATCATAACACAACTGATACTTATACCAATCTTATTCCGCTTCAATGGAGCCTAATCTAACCTACTGCCAAATATTCCAATCGAAATGAATACTCAGAATACTCATTTAAATTGAATTAAGTTTACTCCAACCTAGATCACCATAATTAACAAAATTTAATCTTGCTCTAAGCTAAACTGACCTAAGCCAATTTTCAGGCTTATATTAAGGTAAGCCAACTTAAATTGCATCTAACGTAACCCAAGCTAACATTGTGAATATGAACAAGGTTGTTCCCAACCTCACTTATCCTAGTTAAACAAATGTAATTCAATTGCAATGCAGCCTAACCTAACTTAGCCGCCAATTACTCCGTCTTCAATCTAACCTAATCTAAATTTACATTACTTTAAATTACAGTAAGTTTATTCTAACCTAAATCACCATAACATAATTTCATCTTGCCCTAACTTAACCTGACCGAAGCCAATTGCAGACTATATTAAGATAAGCTCACTTTAATTTAATCTAACATTTTGTTAACATAATATACACACATTTAAATCTAATTTATTCTAATAGAAGTGTGGCCTAAACATTAATTCAACTGCAACGGATCCTAACCTAATCTACAGTCACTTCCTCTGGCTTTAATCTAACCTAATTTAAATAAATACTACTTTAAATTAAAATAAGTTTACTCCAACCTAACTAA
>JABXWE010049382.1:0-11078 GCA_014611495.1 Limonius californicus
AATCCAGGGAATAATAGCCTTCAATTTTTGCCGACTGTTTAATAAACAACCTGTATATTACTTTTTTGAAAATGTAATATTCACAGTTCATAAGTTTTGAAAATGGTACAACTACATTATTTAAAAAAATCGTTACGACAACTAGTTCAAACGGTGGGCTACGCTGCACGCTTGGTTGTTTAGATAATTAGTTAGTGGGCTGTGTTTATTTTTAGTATAGCGATCTTCTGGATGCTTTCGCCAGTTATTTGGTTTTAAACAAAAACCTTGTAGGTATATTACTTTTTTTGCATTTATGATGGGTCGTTTTTTAGGGGAACGTCGAATTGTTTATATTTTAAATTGTAAAAAGTGTATTTTAAGATACACAATACTTATCTATATCCCGAATAGTGTAAAAAATAATATTAATACAACTTTTTAATTTTTCAGACTTAGAAAGTGCACACAACATTTACACATTTTTCTGGATATAATGCGAAAAAAAAACTTCTATACGAATTTTTCCTTATCGGTATGTTCATAGTGCACTTTAAAAGATAGTGATTTTAACAAGATTTTCTTTCCTTTTTCTGAATAGGCTGGTACAAATCACTCCAAAAATCAACAGTCATACAATAAATCACCTTCGCCGAATACTGGCAGCTTCGAATATTTACTGATATTTGTTATTGTGTATTATCTTTTAGTTTATGTTCTCATAAATGACAAACTAACTAAATTAATCACGGGTCAGTCAGGGTAGAAGACAATTCTAATTTAGTATATAGAAAACAGATAGCAGTTCAAATAGTTTTAATTTGACACCTTCATTTTGTCAAACACTATATAACTTAGATGTGCAGCAATCTTATCTTTCCAAGTATAAAATCCAGTGTGTTTCAATAAATCCGATATTTCTCGATAGTTCTGTTTTCATCCCACGGTAAAACAGCGAAACGAAAATCACACATGATGGACACCCATCGAAAACCCAAAGTCGCCCCTGCAGCATTCCACTTATTTACGGCCCCCCGTAGATGGAAGTGGGTTAGACCGGAGTCGGCGAAGGTGTAAAATCGACTGAAGAACTAACGCGACTCAAACCTGGATTTCCCCCAAAAGATTGCAACATATTTCGAGACACTTCTAGAACGAAATTGACACGTGCGTCTTCCGAGGGTCAACGTAGAATCCCAAGAATTGTTTTTGAACGGCAAATCAAGCCTACAAAGGGTAACTATCGAAATTGGCCTCGTCATAAATCAATCTTTAAAAACAACAAAATAACCAAAATCAACATACAAACATTAAAATCGAATTTCAATTCCTATGAAGCGGAAATTAGAGTACGACATTCGTTCAAATGGAGTGGCAAAAATTAAATGAACATAACAAAATTTGCAAGTGCCTATTAGCGCGTTTTACTAGTTAATTAATTTTATATAGTTTAAGATTATACGATTATCGGATATGAAAAAATAACTGCTTTGTTGGATCCAAAACTTTCTGGTTCGTTCTCGTATACAAGTAAAAATAGGTATTACGTAAATGTAAAGTTTCTGGTTAGCGATTTATTTTTTATTACACTTATAACACATGTAGAGCTAACGAACAACAAAGTTAAGGGGAAGCCCTGAAACTCTCGTAATACAATTTGATTCTGTACATCCGGCATGATCTCTTCAAATTTTCCATTTAGCTATTACAGCTAAAGTTGTAAGTTGTTCTTTGTTTAATTATGCGTAAGAGTCGTTACGTGGATTTTGTTGTTAGATTACTGCAATCATGTGTGATAATGAACAAATAGGTTTACACAAGTGGTACCGTTGCATAATACTACACAACTAATGTTACGCTTCAATTAAATTTGTATAAAAAGTAGCTAAAACGTAGATAATATAGTTATTTTAATAGCTACTTTTGGAAAAATGCAATCACCAACAGTGGTTTTCACAACTGTGCCTACAAAGTAAGATTTACATTTTCTATATTTGATGCAACAAAAATCTTGTGGAAATTCGAGATTATTATTTGCAACTATTTTCTACGAACAGGAATATTGGAAAACTGTTGGGCCATATGCTATGGTTTTTAGTTTAAGTTCAAATTGGTTTACTTCCTTGCATTGTTTAAGTGGCACTCTAAATGAGTTGTTGAAATGTGTTTGGAAGAAACTGTAGTAGAATAATTAAACCATAATATTCACCAATGGTTGATAAATCGTAGTGGATTGACTTTATGGCCCGCTTATTCACCGGACTGAAACGAAATGAGTAGAAGATTTTTAACTGTAATTTAGGACAAATGCATTGGAATTTTTTAACATACTTCTTAAAAACTTTCTATATAGGGTATTGCATTTAACGAAATTAAATTTTTGATGATATTTCGACAACCTCTGTTCATTCTTTTGGAACAATTTGTTTAACGGTTTTTTCTGTTTCTGCCAATAACCTCCCTATATTGTGTGGCAATCAATCAGATTTTATATGAATCAGTAACAGAAGGCAATATATTAACACGATACAGACAAGGTTGTCTATATAGATAAAAACGTTGTTATTGGGACAAATTCCAGAAAACCGAACTTGTAGGAGCGTTATAACAATTACCAGAGGAAATAGATTGTTCAAATATTTGGTTAATTTATTTTCCTTAACTTTTTTCAAGGAATTCTTGGAATCTTGAGGAATTAATATTGGAAAATAAAGTCCGGCACTGCTCACAGCAACGGCAGACAGTGTGCATCCAAGCGGCTGTAAGTGTGCTATGACACCGAAGGAAGGAAAATGAAGGATTGAAGAAAATTAAGTGCCTCCGGGGAATGTAGAAATATTACGTAATCAGACACGCGAGGGAGCTAAACTACACGGTTCGGAAAACCGCTTATGTACTATACAAGGAAGCTTTTAATATCCACTAACGAGTCTGCTGACGGTACGCCGTTTATTTTTTACAGATCTCGATTAAAAACATGCCATTATTGTTTTGCAAAAAAATATACATATATAGTTGACATCATGAGCACAGGCTTTCCTGTTTTGCAGTACATATAGCGCGTCTGTAAAGTGAGTGCAATCCATTAACTACCTTCGGTAAGATAGCTACAATGTAAAAAGAATAAGCAGTACTTTAAAAAAACAGATTTCTAAGAAAGAAACACAAATTTCGACCCTTATTAGAACGGCGCCGCAATGCTAATAGAATCGAAAATATTCAAAGACAATGGATTCGAGCTATCCCCCATTTTAAAGCACACTACATTCTGAAGAAGTAAATTCGAAAATTTCCAGGCTAAATACAAACGATACCAACTGAGTTGTTGCATTATTATTCGGAATTATTTCTTGAAGTTTAGCTACATTTTTAGATATTTAGTTATTCGCACATTTTCTAATGGTATCATCAAAATGCATTAAGCACGAAACTTCAAAGCATAATTAGGAGAAATATTTATTATATTATCAGTATATATATATATATATTGCTGTGTTACATAGGGCTCTAATGAAGATAGCTTAACTTAATTCTAGAATTAGTAAAACTATATTTTCCTACACTTTGCAGAAATGGATTGTTTAACCACATTTGGGTCGATGTTGTTTTGGCATCGTAATGCGGTGTACACTTGGAATCTAGGTCCTCAGGTTGTTTTAATTTGATCATACTCATTTTGATAAAGGTGTAGAGGAAAGTTTTCAGTCTTATTTGTGCATTCTTGAGCTGCAATTATCAAAGTATGAGTAAAATTGTAATCAATTTGACAGATACATTTTACTTTTGTAATTTTGTTGAGGTTCTAAGTGCATTTTCGAAGATAATAAGAGGCATCAAAATGTTCATTTTTTAATGCGTAGCGCAGTGGTGTTTTTTAGTTTGATGAAAATTTATTTATAGGAAAGTTGTTGTAATTTATAAATATTTGTTAAATTTTAGTCAATTTATAATTAGCCCTGATTGACTTATTTTGTGCGGTTCGCACTTATTTAGTCATCTTCCTACGCCGTTGCCTTGGCAACGTGCAATAAAAAAGTTGAGATTTATAAATAAAAGTTGATAGTTGCTTATCTACCACCAAGCTGAAAGCACGTTTCTTCTGCAGCTCCGCAAACATGTAAATTTGTGTAATACAACAAAATGTTAATATTTGAGTACATCTTCGAAGTGTGTTAATTAACTTACAGCCGAGATTGTGGGCAAATTTCGACAAAATAGGATTTTTGTCGCAGATTGGAGTAAGCGTTCCTCGATTGTCGATTGTTTTTTCCCTCGTCTTTTGTTTATGAATTGGTTTACAATCGGAATGACAACACAACATAAATGTCAATGTCATCCAATTATGACTTCACATCTACCAGATGTAATTAAAAATAAGTGTCAATATTAATGACATAATTTAAATAAAAGTGCTTCGATACATTGATATTAAAGAAAACTCCATTACAAAGGTTTATGATAAAGTCCAATTTGGAGGTTATACTATTATTATTAACAATACAAGTTTTACGGACAATTTTGTGGATCAATCCAATGAACGAAATTAATGGAAGGATCTACTTACTTGTAGGTAAAGTTTAAATTAAATAAAGACCGTTCTACTGCTTCAATTTCTTCGAACACATTTATGTGTCATCCGTCACTTTCTGTAAGTTTGTCCACGGGCCACAAGACCGGGTTTCGCGCCAACGTGAGAAGTTTTGAAATTCGAGATTGCGGAGAATCCTTCAAGGCCAAGTCTATATTCCTCCAAGCAAGAGTAAACAAGGTGGGGTTTTAATTCAACAAGCAAATGTTATGAAGTCTTAAAGAAGTTATATTTATTTATTTAAAGTTGTTCATTATTAATTAATAAAGTTATAAGTCACTTTGTTTTGTGGAAAAGAAAGCACTGATAATTCTGCTTTGAATTTTACGATAGAATTCTTGAATGTTCAAATTTTCTTGCATTTCCTGTGCCTTTTGTGTGTATACCTTGCTCCTAGTGTTTGAGTATACATAATTTGTTCCAATTATAACAGTGACCCTGAGATCATCTCATACAGGTTGCTGCAAAACTTATTTGGTTTATGTGTTGGTTAAACAATTTATAGAGTGATTTATTTATTATTGGATCAGATAGAGTCAGTTATCTTGATTAAAGTTTTGATGTTAATAGGCGCCCAATGTATAGGTTTAACCACGCTATTATTTTATATTAGTTCTGACTAGAAATTTGTTTTATCTCATGCTCAAGCTTAAATTAATTAAATAAACAAATTAAGAAATAAAAATATATAGAGTATGCTCACAGCAATATATATATATATATATATCTGCAGGTATTATGCATTATTGAGTTGCATTTTCCATGTCTTTAAACAGTAGCAAAATGCTATCCGAAAATAAACCGTTTAAATTATGGGATGAAGAACGATATGAAACAATTTTTTATCATAAACAAGGCGCTTTCAGTCGTGAAATAGCAATCAATCCACAGTTATTAAAGTGACCAAAAAATACTCCGAGACGGAAAAAATTGAAGATAAACCGTGCAGTGACCGTTCAAAAAAAAACATCAATGAGAGACGACAGTGTATTGCGGAGGACGAGCCTGGCAGACACTAGACGGAAGTTTTAATTCGACAGATTTAACTAAACTATGGTCTGAAGCTGCTGGTGTAACTGTATAGACTTCCACTGTAGGACGCAGACTTCTTAATTCTGAATTTAGGCGTTGCAAAGCCCGGAAGAAAACCCTCCTATCAGACAAACAAAGGCTCCACTGTTTGAGATGGGCAAAGGATCATCGCCATTAGGCCCCAGAATAATGGCGGAAGGTCATATTTAGTGATCAATCTACCTTTAACATTAACAATCATGCTTGGAACACATATGGTAACATTTTCACGGCAGTGTGTTCGGCCAACAATTAAACATCCAACCTCTGTCATGATATGCGGCTGCATGTCTGTTGAAGGTGTTGGTAGACTGCTTGTTGTATCTCGCATGAGTAATGCAATCAAATACATTGATCTCCTACGGAGAAGATGCTGCCAACTGGAAAATAGTTATTTCCTGACCAAACCTTTATCTTTCAAGATGATAATGCTCCTTGCCAAAGAGCAAAGGTTGTTCAATCTTAGATGTCGACTAATAAAGTTAAAAGAATAGACTGGCTAGCATAATCCCCGGACTTAAACCCTATAGAAAACTTATAGCAGAGCATTAGCCCACGGGTTTAGTTAATTTTTTTTAATTTCTTTCATAAAACTTATATATTTAAAAAATAATTTGGATGCAGAATATTTTTTCATCAGTTTGTTGTATGGAGCTAAGCTCTTGAAAAGTCCTGGTGATTTCTTTCTAGTGCTATTTATATTCGGTATTTAGAAAACGTTGGTCCTAATCCAATTATTAAATAATTATCTAGTGTATTGGTTCAGAACTCAAATTGTATAGGGAAGTTGTAGATGATGGTTAAGTATATGTTACATATTTGTTGTATTGGGCATAGTAAAATATAAAACACATTCTTATTGTTTTATATTTTTTGCTTGTCCAAAAGTACATCCTCACATACATCGCGTTGTAGCATAGCAAAAATTGAAATTCTTTGATTGTTATATTTGGCATAGTTATAATATACGTTCTTAGTGCTCTATTACTTTTGATTACCCAAAGATACTTCCTTACCAATGTAGTATGTTGTGTTGTACCTTACGGAAAACTGAAATGTTTAATACTTGTTGTATTGGGCATAGTAAAATGAAAAACACAATTCTTATTGTTTTATAATTTTTGATTTCCTAGCAGTACATCCTTACTTACACGCGATAGATAAAAAGAACCTTAGTGCTTTATAATTTTTGCTTATTCGGAGGTACTTCCTTACATGTATCAAGGTACAATGCCATGTGGTTCTTTTTTTGAGAAACTGCAATTTGTTATTTTCGGTTGTATTGGATATAGTTAAATATAAATACACTTTCCCATTGTTTTATCCTTTCTGCTTGTAGAAAAGTACTTCCTTATTTGTACGTGATAAATATAGAGTAGGTACTTTCTTTTTGCTTTACAATTTTTTCGTACCCAAAGGTTCTTCTTGGTGTGTATCAAGGTACAGTGTGATGTTGTACTTTGAGGATACTACAATGCTTCATATTTGTTGTATTGAATATATTTAAATCATCATCATCATAATCGTGATGGTCATGTTACTCCTTTAATGCGACTCTAATATGAGGAGTGCCATTAATTTGATCCATAATTGAATGGCAAATGGAGACCGGGACCCAGTACCGACCACCCAAGGAATTTCCGACCCCTGATGTGATTCGAACCGGGAAGCGTTCGAACTATTACATCCAAAGTCTGACTGTCGTACCACTGAGCCACCCCAGCCCTATATGTATATTTAAATAGTTTTGTACTTTTTGATTACCTGTACTTCCTTACATGGTTTGGTGTGTCATGCTGTGTTGTACCTTAGGAAAATTGAAATGTTTTCAAATTGCTGCATTCGGCACAGTTAAATATGAAATACTATACTATTGATTTATGCTTGTCCAGAAGTACCTCATTACATGTATTTGTACATGATAAATATAAAATAATACTTCATACTTTCTGTTAATCCAAATGTACTTCCTTACATGCATCAAAGTACCAAGTTGTATTGTAACTGAAAACTGAAATAGTTTCTAATTTATTACTGTATTTTTTTTTATTAACCCGCAGTATCCCATTGTTGGGCGTGGGCCTCCACCATAAGAGGGGTTGTTGATCTACTCTCCCATAGTGATCAATCCTCGTGGGAGAGAGGCGCCGCGTTAACGCAACCTTCGGGTCACCCATCCAAGTACTGACCGGAGCAACGCTGTCTTAACTCTCCTGATCGTACGTGAACGGGCGACGAATGTGCCCAACCCGGGACCCTGTACTGTACTGGACACAATTAAATATAAAATACCCTTTTCTATTGATTTATATTTTTTTCTTGCACCTACTTCCTTACTTGTACATGATAAATATAGAGTACTTTCCTTTTGCTTTATATTTATTACCAAAAAGTACTTTCTAACATTTATCCAAGTACAATGTACTTTGGAAAAAAATTCAATGTTGTATATTTGTTATATTGGGTATAGTTAAATATGAAATACACTTTTTGGTTACCTAAAGATAAGTACTTCCTTACATGGTCAAAGATACCACGCTGTGCTGTACCTTAAGAAAACTGAGACATTTTCTAATTATTCTATTGGGCACAGTTAAACATAAAATATACTTTTCTATAGTTTTAGATGCATTGCTTTTCTAGAAGTATTTCTTTACTTGTACGTGGTATATATAAAATAACCTTCCTTATTGCTTTAAATTTATTACCTAAAGGTACTTTCTAAGAGTTATCAAAGTACAATGCGATGTTGTATTTCGGGAGAATCTACAATGTTTCACATTTGTTGTATTGAATATATTTAAATATACAATACACTTTCTTATTATTTTTTACTTCTTGCTTGTGTTAAGTTCTTCCTTACATGTAACAAAGTACCGTGCTATATTGTACCTTAAGAAAAACTAAAATGTATTATAATTGCTGTTAAATTGCACAGTTAAACATAAAGTACACTTTCCTATTGATTTATACTTTATGCTTGTCCTGAGGTACTTCATTATTTGTAGGCGATAAACATAAAATAATCTTTCCTTTTCTATTATTCTTTTACTTTTTTCTCTATTTGTTTACATGTGCCAAAGTACATTGTTGTGCTGTACCTTAAAGAAAGTGAAACGTTTTATAATTGCTGTATTGGGCACAGTTAAATATAAAATATACTTTCCTTTTGTTTTATACTTTTAGAAGTACTTCTGTACTTGTACCAAAGTTTAATGTGGTGTTGTGCTTTGGCTAAAACTTTAGTATTTTATTGCATTTTCTAAAGTTAAATTTAACATTAGTTTCTTAAAATTTCATTAACTATTTAGCAACGAATTACTCTTCCGTAGATCACATAACCTCCACATAAATGTTTAGCACAAAGATAATAATCACAGTAAACACATGCTCTGTTCCAAGGTTCAACACTCTTCCCTACAGAGCGTGACACTGCGACGAGAAATAGTTTTGCAATGAAGCTAAAAATATCTATGTACGATGCATTTCCAAGCATCCTAGCGAAGGTTAATCAAATAAAACGTATAAATAGATACCCACCTAGCTTATTATAATAGTATTCATTGTAAGATTAACACTGTCGAATTATGGACGCTCTGCTTGGGTTCGAGGTGTTGATGTACTTAAATATGTATTACTATCCCATGTTTGCGATTGCTAATATTGGAATGTGTGCTGCAAAGTACACCACCGTGGGTTTTTCGACGCCCGACATACACCAAGATGCATGCGTGCAAATTGGGTTAAATCTGTCCGAGATTTTGAAAATAACGCTATTTCGGAAAATACGGGATCAGCGCGAAGGTATGGTGCTTCATCGACCCCGATACCCTGATTTAGTTAGCATTAGTTTATTAGCCTAGTTGTTGTGGTGTTGTAGTGTTTTGAATCCCAGTAGAGTTTAGTTCTATTATATTTTTAGTTTTATTTAATCGATATAGTGGAAATAGTAACCACTGACTATACAGTGTGTCCCAAAACGTACCAGCAATATCTCAAAGATACATTTCAGAACTTATTTATATGTCCTGTACGTAACCGTTAACGAGTTATTGTATATTTCATAATTTATGTGGCTAAAATTTAAGTTCAACGAATTTCTGAAATACTGATCTAGTTGCCATGATAGCGTCTTTTGTTTGGTAACATTTGGACATCGTTTTTAACAAATTATTGTTTGTAACGTGTCAGTTTATTACTGTGATACAGAAGTTATTGGCTTCTTCTTTGTATCCTTATTCCCATCGTAATTCACAAGTGATTCCCAATGCCAATGTTATTTTCAAATGAAGAATATGCAGATATTCATTATGTTAACGGTCTGTTTGATGGAAATGCTTTAGCAGCATAACAAGATATCGTAGAAGATATCCCAATAGAAGACTGCCGACGCGTGCAGTTTTCTTTAATTCACATCGTCAGCTGAAGGAACATGGCACTTTCAATGCAAGACATGCAGTCGGTCAAGGAGTTGTCCGTAAACCCATAAACGATGATGTACAAGTTCTTGATTTATTACAAGAAGATCCGTCTTTAAGTATGCAAAGGATTGCATTACGTACTTGAATATGTAGAAAGAAGGTTTGGAGAATAATAAGAAGTGCTCGCTTACATCCATATCATCATCAAAAAGTTCAAGCTCTAGGTAATGATTTTGAAGCTCGTTTAAAATTTTGTAACTGGTACAAAATAATCAAAACCTATAGCATATTTTATGGATCGATGAAGCTTCTTTCACACGAGATGGTATGAATAATTATCATAATTTTCCTGAATGGGCTGCAGAAAAGCCTCATTTAAGAAGACGCTCACATTTTCAACATAGATTTAGTGTTAATATGATAGCTGATATTCTTATTGATCGTCTGATTGGACCATTTGAACAGCCACACGGTTCGAATTGTGCGGATTACGAAGATTTTCTAGAAAACTTTTTACCCTTATTACTGGAAGATGTGCCATTAAATATTAGACGTGCAATGTGGTATCACAGGATGGATTTGAGTAGGACCCGTAGTATGGCCACCACGTTCGTCGGACCTGACTCCATTAGATGTTTATCTTTGGGGTCACATGAAACAAATTGTTGATGCAACCGAAGTGCACACGGTAGAAGAATTACGCCAGGGAATAGAGCCGGCTGCCGATATTATTAGGAATAACCCAGCAACCATATTAAGAACGCAGCGATCTTTTCTCTGTATCGAACACAATGGAGATAATTTTGAACATTTCTTGTAAATAAAATAATAATAATAATAATAAAAAAGATTTATTTCATGAGATCCGTTGAACTAAAATTTTAGCTACATAAATTATGAAATAAACAATAACTCGTAAACGATTACGTTTAGGACATATATTTATATAAACTTTTCGACTCTAAATAAGTTCTGGAATTCACCTTTGAAATATTGTCGGCACGTTTTGGGACACCCTG
>JABXWE010049385.1:0-11960 GCA_014611495.1 Limonius californicus
CCTGTGGGTTTTGGTATCGACAACTTTGACGATTAATATGCGTCCCATGTCCTCTACGTCACCTACTCCCATGTTTGTCAGTTTCATTCTGCGACAAGCACCGTAGACCCCTAAAATCAGGATAATCTGCAAACAAATAAACATAATGTAAATACACTGGTTTTTGTTAAAAAGATTTTTACCTTCATCAACAAATAATCTGTATCCTCTGCTTCAGCCAGAAATTTTTCGATCTCATCCTTTGTCAAAATTGCAGATTTTTCCCATGGTAGTCGACACTCTTACTTTTTAAGTAGGGAATCAATTTTGGAAACTTCCCAAGATTTATATTTTCTTTCACATTTAACTGCTCTTCAGCATTGAGAAAGTAGACCAAAGGGTTGGGGACTTTACCTGCCTGGATTTTTGTTCTAAATACGCCAGAATCACATCTTCTGTAATTCTTTGAACCTTCTTATCCAGGCACCAGTCTTTAAATAAAGAATATGTTTTTTCATACAGCGATTTGGACTTCCTGGGTAGTAAATTATCAATTGCTGCCTTCGCATCGTGAATCAATTCAGCAGGAATCCCTTTGGCGGCCATAACGTCCTCTTCGCTACTGCTCATTATTTTCAAACGAAATTATACACTGCACCCGTACAAGCAAATATTTTTACACAATGGCGTCGGTTGTTTGAAAATATTTCTACGTCTGCTTAGCAACTCAACAAGGAGACTTGACCATGTCATTTATTGATAGATTTTTAAAATTTTTTTAATTTATATTGTCTAATTGACCTATTTCAAATAAGTTGTAGAAAAAGCATTGTTTATATTACGCGCGTGAAGGTCCTTTTAACGGTCTCTCCGTTAAAAGACATCCTTCACGCACTTAATAGAAAAATAGCTATTATCTAATTTTGTCTTTTGACTTTTAACTTGATCCACAACTGCAAACAATTGTCAATGTTCTTATGAATATTTTTTGCTAGACCGGAAATTCTAACAATTATAAAAGTTGCAGTATTTGAAAAAGTGAAGGTTCCAACACTCACATATGGCTGAGATTTATGGGTACTGTCGAAAACACAAGCGCAAGATATCGTGCATGGAAACGAGATTCGCATGGAAAATGGGATGTAAAACACTTTACCCAAATAAGACATTTAGAGAAATTATTATAAAAAAGATTAATAGAAGACCACTGCAAGAAAGATAGATAGGAAAAGAAATACAGAAGAAGAAAACTTGGAGACTGATCAGCAGAGGCAAAAAACCTTAAATCGAGCGAAGTTGGGAACAAGGCCCAAGATAGGAAAATGTGGAAGGACGTATACAAGAGAACACCAAGAACATGACATACCACCCAAACAACCTCACATCGCAAGGTAGAATAGGCTCTATATCAGGGGTCTCCAAACTACGGCCCGCGGGCCAACAACGGCCCGCGAGCACCACCAATCCGGCCGGACAAGTAAATCATACAAAATAATAATAAGACGTTTTTATTCAACGACCAATGTAAGCATTTGAAGCAATTGAATCTGAAGAAGAGCTATGTATCTATGACTGCCAAGACATTGTGATATCACTTCATTAGACTTTTTTTCTTTTAGGTACAATTAGGGAAATAGTATCCCGAACTCCGGTAGTAAACGATCATGATTTACAAAATACAATATACGGGCATATATATCAATTACAACTGACACGCCTGCTCGAATACGAAAATAGTTAGTAGTTGTATTTATTACAGGCTATTATCTTGGGCACTCAAATTAAAATTTCCTTTTTCTTTATTTTCGTCTGCTACTACCAGATACATTGTTCTGTCTAAATTTACGCTTACACCTCATTTTGCATATGCTTCTATTAATTTTCTCGCCGTATAATTGGCGTCCTCTTCAGTTGCTGATACAATCATCTGATTCACGGCAAACAAAAGTGTGTATAGGAAGGCACCATTAATTGGTAATCCTATTGTCCTACATTTATTTTTCCAATCATTTAGTGCTTCGTGTAAGTAAAACTTAAACAATGTACGGGATAGGAATCATCCTTGTGTGGGCCCACTGAAAGTGGTGAAACTATCTGATAGTGAATTTCCAATTCTTATCTTATTTTTTCCAGTTCTGTACAGATCTCTTACGGCAGCAGCGTAAATAACACTAATTCCGCTTTTCTCTAATACGGCAAACATCTTGTTAATACAGACTGAAATAAGCTTCTTGCATATCAATAAATATTAAATGTTATTCAATCCTTTCTTGTTTCTATTGTTTTAGGGAATGTGAAAATATTGTCCAAGCAAGGAAGACCAGTTGTACCGCCGTTTCGATCCTCATCCTTTCTTTCATCTCACCTTTAATCCTTGATTTAAGGTATTTGTGCATTCTGTAATGTGACAGGCTCTTGTGTTACGTTTTTTTCTTGTTCGTCGTGGCTCATTGTGATCGTCTTAGGTTCGAATCTAGAGTAGTTGAACTAAATGCGTAAAATAAAACACCCTAAAGGTTTGATACATTCATTAACGAAAATATCAACGGGAGACAGTGCATACCATTCAGCTGGTCAGACTGGGAAACTGCAGAAGGGTTATTGGTACATTCAGCTGCAGCCGAATTTACTCCAAGCGCTGGGCAGGTAAAGAATTATTGGTACCTGCAGCTGCAGCCGAGTTGCCTCAAAGCGCAATTAACAGGTTTGAGAAACGCCCTTATATAGTTGAGTTTCCTCGAAGCCCTGGACAGGTAAAGAATTATGGGTACCTGCAGCTGCAGCCGAATTACCTTAAACCGCAATCAACAAGTGGAAGAAACGCCCTAAAACAGCCGAGTTTCCTTAATGCGCTGGGCCAGTGAAGGGTAATTGGTACCTGCAGCACCAGCAAAGTTACCTCAAAGTGCAATCAACAGGTTTGAGAAACGCCCATATACAGCTGAGTTTCCTCGAGGCCCTGGACAGGTAAAGAATTATGGGTACCTGCAGCTGTAGCCGAATTACCTTAAACCGCAATCAACAAGTGGAAGAAACGCCCTAAAACAGCCGAGTTTCCTTAATGCGCTGGGCCAGTGAAGGGTAATTGGTACCTGCAGCACCAGCAAAGTTACCTCAAAGTGCAATCAACAGGTTTGAGAAACGCCCATATACAGCTGAGTTTCCTCGAGGCCCTGGACAGGTAAAGAATTATGGGTACCTGCAGCTGCAGCAAAGTTACCTCAAAGCGCAATCAACAGGTTTGAGAAACGCCCATATACAGCTGAGTTTCCTCGAGGCCCTGGACAGGTAAACAATTATGGGTACCTGCAGCTGCAGCCGGGTTACCTCAAAGCCCAATCAACAGGTGGAAGGAGCGGCTGTAAGCCGCCGAGTTACCATAAAAAAAAAGGTTAGATAAAAATCTGCAGTGCTATTCTCGAGAACTAAATCAGCGCCACAAGTGGTTGTGGGCGATACTAAACTGCAGGCGGGAATTTTGAACTGGTGGTGTTTACTAGTAATTCCCACCATAAAATCAAAATTTTTTCATGGACTGAGGCCTTTATCTGTACAATAAAAAACATTTTAATTTTAAAGATACATTGAAATAATACAATAGTACATTGTCATACTGTAATTGTGAAACAGAAGAATTATAAACAACAGTAAACTGTCAGAATATCAGCCAAGGTTGATAACTCACACTGATTTGAAAAATCAGTGTGAGTTATCAACCAGAAAAAGGGATTTTGTTACAAACACTGCCATTTTGATGGGAATTTTCACTTTTTGGTCATGCCAATGAAGTCACATTTTATAATATAGCTAACGGGTGAACCGAAAGTTTTGAGACTATTTTATTTTATCGGGTATGTATTTGAGAAACAACTTTGAAGAGTGAACTATGGCCAAGCGTTACCATGGATACCTTGTTTATTGACGTCAATTGTCATTTTATCTTCAAGTTGTTGTAAAATGTCTTACAAATTAGAATTGCGAAAAAGTGTTTATAATTTAGTTGGCAAAATGCCGAAGCGTAGCATTGTGAATTTGTTTACTGACGAAAATATTTCCCTGGCAACCATATATCGAACAATTCGAGAATGTGAGGAAGGTATACCTTGCCAGAACTTACCGAAAAGTGGTCGGCCACGAAAGTTGGCTGCAGCCAGGATCCAAGAAAGGCTTTTGCACTTTGCCGAAAACCGTGTTGGATCGTCAACTCGTAAACTTGCTCGTCGTTTTCACGTTTCTCAGACCACTATTGTTCGAGAGATTAAAAGAAATAATGCAAAATACAGGAAAACACAAAAGTGCCCAAAATACACCCAAGATCAACTTCAGAGAATTCCTCGATGTTGCCGATTTTTGCGAGATATTCATTTTGCTGGAAACAGAATCATCGTTATTGATGATGAAAAATATTTTCCATTATCCAACGCGGAAATTCCTGGTAATGCTGGTTTTTACACAAGAAATGTTGATGAGACACCCGACGAAGTAAAATTCAAGACAAAAGCCAAATTCCCAGAAAAAATATTAGTATGGTGCGCTATTTCAGAGGCAGGTGTTTCTAGACCATACATAGGGCATGTGAGAGGAGAAGCAGTAACCGCCAACATGTACTGTGAACGTTGCTTGCCGAAATTGGCTGACTTCATCAATCTGCATCACCCAAATGATGAAATAATTTTCTGGCCAGACTTAGCTTCAAGTCATTACGCCCGAGCTACAACACAATGGTTGGAAGCTCACAACATACCTTTTGTGCCTCGAGCGCATAATCCACCAAACGTGCCTCAAGCTAGGCCCATTGAAACATTTTGGGGATTATTGACTGAGAAGGTTTACGAGAATGGTTGGGAGGCCCAAACTGGGGACCAGTTAAGGAACAGGATCCGAACTAAACTTAGAGAAATTAATCCTGAATGTTGCCAAAGGCTTATGCGAGGAGTTCGAGCAAAATTGCGTCAAATCGAAGAGTTTGGACCATTGAGTGTTATTTAGGTTATTTTTAAGAAGTTTAAGCCTTGTTAATTAGTCCTTAAAAATTTTAATCAATTAAAGTTATTTTAAAGCATAAAATTTTCGTTTTGAAAAGGTCTCAAAACTTTCGGTTCACCCGTTATTATAAAGTAAAACATAATAAAGATATACCTAAAACATTTTGAAACTAAAGTTAAAATATATCTAATTAAATTTAATTTTTTTTTTATATTTAAGTTTAGAAAGGTATTTGTTTCTTGCTTCCAACTTTATAGGATCAAAGAAATTTGGATCTGGATTTGATTTTAAAAATTTAACTAATTTTTCATCCCTTCCCATCAAGACCCTATTTACATCTTTGCACCAAAAAAACAAAATACAATTAATTATTGATTTAACAACTAAGTCACCTATTTGGGGGTGGCTTTCACAGTTCAAGACATTGAACTGAATGTCTTCTGTAATACAAAGTTTTAAAAATGTAGCTAAATTGTTTTGAAAACAATACCTGGGAATTAGTAAAAAAGCCTTGACAGTGATTGACTTGTCACATAATATAAATAACTCCCAGGCTCCACCAGTTGTGATTGGCTGTATTGCCTTGCCACAATTAAGTCTGTGTCCACATCACTATCGGAATGTAAAAGTACATTTTTACACTGTATACACTGCTTGGTGGACTGGAGAACTTTCTTTGCCATAAAACCAGCTACATAAGCTATTGTTGATTTTCCAACCCTGCTTTTCTTACAATGTGCAATGCTGCTCGGTGGATTTTTACTTCTCCCAATGTTATCACTTATTTGAAATTCTGCAGTGGATTCACCAGTTACAAAGCATTTTAATGTATCTAATGCTCCTACTGTAAAATCCACTTCGCAGTTTCCTCCAGGCGAGTGACTTGTCATAAAATTTTTGAGGAGTAATGATTTAAATGACGTAATGAAATGAGCTACGTCAGGTGATGTGTTTCGTACTCCATGAGCCCTCATGCTTTCGAAAAAAATTTCCAGGCAATCCTGATTAAAAGCTCTTGGTAAAAAGTACTCCATTCTTTATAGAAGAATCTTCCTCGTGTACAAAAAACCCTTGATGGTTTGTTTTAAATTTTTCAAGGAGGAATTCATAACAAATTTCTTCTTTACAGGGTCTTGAAATCTCATAGTGTTTAATATGTCTATAGATTTATTCCAAAACTCTTTATGTTCTGAACCTTCAGTTAGTCCTCCCTTTACAGGTTTGCTTTTGGGAGCAGTTTTGTTGTTTCCATTTAGGCTATCAAACAGTTTATAGAAAAATAAAATAAAATCTGCAGTGTCTGTCGCTTCTTTTTGCAGTTTATATTGACTGTTAATATCTAAAATAAAAATAGCATTTAGAAAAAAAATAAAACAAAATACAATATTTTTATCCCATTGTGAAATTCTCTTCATCAACGATCCCACTTGGTGGCTGAATACATGGGCCATGTGTGACACTTTCATTTTATTAATTTTCTTCGGAAACACATGGGCATCTGTCAGTTTTGGACACAACCTGGTTTCATCCATCGTATCCAACATGTAAAATTGTTCAATGTGCCTCCACTGGGCAATTTCATCCACACCATCTAGTTTAAAATGCATGTTTTTCGTAAGTAGATTATTCCCAATTCCCTTAAAATAAATGTGGGACATCGTATAAGGGAATTATCTCCACAACATTAACCAAAAAACCAAAATATTTCTTCTCAATGGCACACCTCGAACATTCTTCCTCGGTTTCCTTTAAAAGAGCATTAATTGCAGCTTGGTTGGCGCTACCTTGGTCACAAATTGTAGCTACAATTACAAGGCCTATATTTTGGCATGCAGTAATTACTTCTTTAAGTAGTTCTTTCAGCTTAACGGATTTAATGAGACCGCTGCTGAAGGTAAAAGACAATGGCTGTTTCCATTGTCTAAATATGCCGTTTACCATAAAAACATTTGCATGGTTAGCAATGTGGGCAATTCTTTCATTGCTAAAATCTTGTACACCTTCGATGCAATCTATTTTCTTATTGTACAACAGCAATGGAGTTAACGGCATTTCGTCGAATACCACTGCACACAGTTTCTCATTTTCATCCTTTAAGTTTGAAACAGCAAACTTTTAAGAATTTGGTGGTTAATGTCTGGCCAAAGTGGAATTTCATTCAACATGTTAGTTAAAGTTCTTCTCGATGGCAAGCAAAAAATTTTTGAAAAAAGTCTCTAGCCTTTCCCAGCTCCTTTCAGTAGAGACAAACACAATATCTTTTCATCTAAAGTGAATCTTCTTGCTTTTGCTTCTAATTTTTGATTTCTGATTTGAAGCATGATGTGAATGTATAGGTAGCTTCATTAACTGAATTGAGCAATTTTGCAAAATTTGCATCTTTGGAAACATTTTCAGCTTCAGCTGGTCTTGTCGTTATACTCCTTATTTTGTGTTGGTCTTTTGCAGTCATACGTGACCATTCCTTCATTTTTTTATAAAATTTTTTGCATTTCGGGTTTAGTTCAGCTTGTTTACTGGCATTAATGCATTTTAAAATTCCTCACTTTGGCGTTCCAACTAATACATAAAAACGACTTATAAGCATTATAAGTAGTGTTTGTTAAATAGAATATTTAATAATTCAAACGAAAATCGTGCAATAGACATCTAGAAATGTCTGCCACAACCATTTAAATGATATTTACACATCAATTTATGGCAAAATTCTGCAAAAGCGCTGTATTCTAATGGGCGCGCTTAACTAGCATATGGCCACTATTTTGTGGGCGCTACGGCAATGAGCAGGCCTGGGAGGTATAGGTGGCTTTGGAATGAATCGGGACATTCGAAAATATCCATATCACAGAGGAGTCCACAATGAGAGGTTTTACTTGATTTTGTAAATCTTTAAATTTACCTGATAACTTCGGGGGGGGGGGGGGTACAGGGCTCTGTACTCTTTATAATGGGAGGCAAAGTGTCAGGCAACTGGGACGTGCTAGCATGTGGAACAAAATTGTCACATTCCTCCTTTTCAGCAGATTGTGATTGTAGTTGACTATCAACTTCTAAAGTATTAGTCAACTCATTCTCCACCTGCAGATCTAAAAACATAATGAGAAGAATTATACCATTGCCGATTTGCTAAATTAGATTACAAAAAAACAGATGTAATACCTGATGAACAAAGTGTGGGCACTGCGTCTTTACGAACCCCTCTTTTGGTCCCCGGTGCCAAATACTCCTGTACAAAATGCCTTTCACATACAAAAAGTGATTGGTGTATCTGAGCTGGATTTAATTGCTTAAGTTTTGGATCATTAATATTTTTAATCCACTTTCGTAATACATCCAAATCCTTGGGAAAGCGGTGCCTTTTGCTTATACGATCTTCACAACTTCGGATGCAGCATTTATTTTTATAAATTCTGTTAATGGAATCCATCTTAGTCCTGATAAGGACTGATTTTTTTAATTTAGAAAAACAAACAACAACCAACAAACTCACTCAACAAACAACATCCAACAAATTTAATTTAAATTAACACTCATTTTGCCGGTGTTGGTCTATACTTTTAGTTATATTCAAGTTCCACTGCAGTCTCAAGTATTCTATGATCCCTGTGGTCGAAGTAGTGAGGTTATGCAGTTATGGGCAGCTATGCAAATAAACGTTTATTTGAAATAAAATTGTTGCATACACATTTACAGAAGAAATTAGTAAAAGGTTTTACAAAAGATATTTAAAATGTTGACCATTGCTTTCTAAACGTAAATGCACACTTCTTTTAAAATTTTCAAACTCACTCACCAGAGTATCAGGATAAGTTTATCTAACTTCTGTGAAATAGCATTTTGTAAATCTTTCAGATTCTGTTGTCTGTTACTAAAAACATTGTTTTTTAGATAAGGGAATAGAAAGAAGTCTCGAACTGTAAGATCAGGTGACCTTGCTGAAAACAAATGTCTGCTAATTAACCGATCATCACAAGATTCCTGCAAATATTTTATAATACGACTAGCAGGATGTGCTATGGCATTGACCTGCTGGAAGTAACCATTTATTTCTAATTTCATCAACATGAAGTTCATTGAAAAAGGGTGTTAAGATATTCTGAAGATAATAGTCCGCAGTCATATTTTCTATAAACAACTTGTGAACGATTCGTCTTCTTGAGACAGCGACCCATAAACCGAACTTTTATGGATGTATGTTTCTTCAAACATATGCGGATTATATGTTGCCCATATTCTCATATTTTGGCTGTTAAGATACCCATTGAGGTGAAACCAGGCTTCATCGCTGAACTTAGATCCAATATAGAATGAATATACCATAGGTTGGAAATCACGCGGTAAAAGTTGATGAAACATTTACATTTTGTATGGAAACATGATCAAATCTCTTGCCTTAGTTTTCTAACTGGCGTAGGAGTTGCTTCCATGATAACCTTAACATTATCAATAACTTCTGCAGTCTTCCTAATCCATTTTCCTTTCAACGCTTCCACTTTCTCTAAAATTATTCACAATAATCACGGCAGTTTGTTAGAAATTGTTATAAGTGAAGTTTGCAGCCTCATTCAGACAACGCTGTTGAAATTCTGTGAAACGGGTATGAAATGAATATTGCCATTCATCATTTTCATTTGTTGTATCATTATGATAATAAGACTCTACTACGAAAATTTGATGTTCCACTGTTAATATCTTTAAAATCACAGTATTGTAATATCTAATTGTAATGACTTTTGCTGCAATTAACTAATTAATTAAACAACCTAATACTATTTCAAATGTAAATGTCAATTATTATTGTATAACAATTAAAAATATTGTTATGAACCCAATATCCAAAATTCTAAATTAAATTATTATTGCTTAATAGCTGTTGTAATGTGATTTCAATTACTTGCATACACATTTATGTTGTAAGTAGTGACGTCATTTTATTCAGCAAATTCAAAGTATACTAGAATATTAAATTAGGCAATGTGGAATAAGTAATACGCTTGATAAGGGAAATTGACTAATAACCAGGTCATTGCTTATGGGTGCAAAAGGGAATTTATAAAAGGACACTTAAGATTGAATTAGCCAACATAGTACATAGTGAATAGCTGTCAGTTGTCAGTGAGTGATTAATAAAAAATAGTATTCCAACATAGCAATGACGTAGCACCTGACTGTATTATACTAGTAAGTAGTTTAGAATAATGTTTTGGAATGGGTTATCATAGTCTTGTAGATCGTATAAATGAATAAACCCAACCATTTTATATAAGGGTAGTTGTTTCTCTGGTGATAAATGACAAAGGGCTCCTTCTCAGTTACAGCCATAGGCGTAACAATATTTATAATGCTTACATCTTTACAATTACAGATTAATCTAAGACAAGACTAAAATTTCAAGGGTGTTTCTGACTTGGATTTTTATTACTCTCGCGGCATTTTCGAGTATCTTCAAAATATCCTGTTACGATTAGACTCAGAAGGTTATGTACATGAAATATGTATTATCTACTCAGAAAATGTACGCACGTAATTCAAAAAACACCAAGAATGTGTAACACCAGACAACATAAATCATGACACTTGATGGTGCAACTTCATGTTGTATTCAAATTAAGCTGGTTTTATTTATTACCTTAACCTATTTTGCAATTCCTTGAAGAGAATGTATGCAATTATTTAAAATTCTGCACACAACTAACTGTTATGTGCTTGAATACCAGCTGCAAGATTATCTGCAATAAATATATTAGTTTACATGTTCCAGTGCCGCAAAAAACATCTTCTGCAAAAAGCATTGTACCAAAGCTACATACATTTAAGTTAATGATCCTGTGATTTCTTTAAATTCTAAAATATTTTATGAAAATGATTCAAAGTGCGGCTATCATTTTACAAGATTCAACGTCGATGCTATTTTTGAGCAAAAGTATATTCGATTCCCTAATAGTAGCTCTAATTTGTTCGATACTTCTATGGTACGCTCAATACCATTGGAAAAGGAGAAAATTATACAGACTTGCTGCTACAAGAAACGGCCCATTAACTCTTCCATTTGTTGGTAATGCTTTGTACTTTTTTGGATCTAATAGCGGTAAGTTTATATCTTTTTCGCCGAAGGCTTTATAATAATATAACCGGTACTTAGACATTTTGAACAGCGTGTTACGCTTAATAAATGAATTTGAATCTCCTGTACGAGTGTGGCTTGGTCAGCGACTATTTTTCGGAATATGGGAAGTTAAGGATTTGGAGACTATCTTGAATAACCCTAATGCCCTCCAAAAAGAAGAACTGTATAAGTTTACCGAAATTGTTGTTGGCACAGGTTTATTTACTGCCCCTAGTAAGTTTGTAGTGAAAACGAATTAATATCGGAAACTGCTTCTGTTTTTCAATGCTAGTTGCAAAATGGAAGCGCCATAGGAAAATAATAATGCCAACCTTCAATCAGAAGATTCTCGATGGGTTCGTGGAAATTTTTTCAGGACAATCAGAAGTTTTGATAGAACAACTAAAAAAGGAAGTGGGAAAGGGCACTTTCGACATCTTCCATTATGTCAGTCGATGCACCTTGGATACTATTTGTGGTGAGCCATTATAAAGTTCAAAGTCCATTTGTTGTAAATATAAGCTCATATTCTAGAAACTGCAATGGGTATCAAAGTGAATGCTCAAACTAGAGAATCAAACTATATTAAATGGAGTAATAGGTGAGTACGCTTTATTTTTCATTCACATTCCTATGAAACATAGCCGAATCGTTTAAAAGGGCACAGGAAACTAAAATACATTTATAAAAAATCATAAAAGCCAAATCTACTGCAAATCCCAAAAATAATATACGATACTTAAACGGCTCACTAGGTCTCCCGATCTCACTTTTCCGGATCTTTCTTTATATAGGCCTTTGAAGTAAAGTTTAGAAAAAGAATCCAATAATTCGGAACACTTAATACATTAAATTAAAAGAAAACCTCATATTTTACTTTTCTGTCGTT
>JABXWE010049387.1:0-12257 GCA_014611495.1 Limonius californicus
AAGTGTATGTTTTACCATTTACCATTTTCAAGAATACATTCCAGTAACTGTAATTACCTATAATTGGCTGTATAACAAAAATGCTATTAACTTATCTGTAATAAACAACATTGTAAATAAAAACTCTTAGGTATCTTTAGAGAATAAAATATTATATTAAAAATAATATCGACCACTAAAACATTTTAAATACTGCTGGAAACAGATTTACATAGTGCCGTTTGCCTACATCTGCGCGAAATTCTTCAAGTATTTCTGTTTCTTTCTACTAAATGTGTCAACCGACAGAATACGTTACACGTACAGTGTGGAAATACCATTTAGTGGGCGTTGCATACTTTGAAAATTCGCCCACCCCACTAATTTTAACAAAATCATGTACGGATTCCTTTTTCTTAATTGTTTTCAGTACTGCTGACACTAATCGGTATATGCTGACTGTAAAATTTAATATTTATTAGTTTTAATTATACACTGCTCAACAAAATTAGGGGAACACTTCTTTAGCCGTCCATAATTTTTCAAATTAGAGACAGACGCAAGTATCAACGTTAGTATTTTGTTCTTTCAACATTACTTAACAAGATACAAACAACAAATATGCTCTAATTAAACTGTTTTCTTGAGTAACACCAAACTATTGAGAAGACTAGAAAAATCTAAATGTGTTTTATCACTTAAAATGTAGTGGAAATTCTATTAACGCCCGAATACCAAGCTTTAGTAGCGCGTGTGCCCTCCATTAGCTTCAATAACAGACTGGCAACGTCGAGGCATGCTGCGAATAAGACGTCTTAACATGTCTTGTGGTAAATTTCGCCATTCTTCCACAAGGACTTTAGCCAACCCCGGAAGAGCCTGAGGCGCAGCAGGAGGCTTCCTAATGCGTCTGTCGAGTAAATCCCAAACGGGTTCGAAGGCATTTAAGTCCATGGCTGGCCACCCCATCACTTGCTTTCTTGTTCCTGGAGGAAGTTTGTTGTTAAATTAGCGATATGAACTCTACAATTATCCTGTTGTAGGATGAAGCCATCGCCGAAATTGTTCGCAAATGGCACAACATGCTCTTGAAGAATCGTCTCAACATAAATTTGTGCGTTGAGACGTTGAGGAACGACAACCAAGTCTGTGCGACCGTCTATACTTATGCGACTCCACACCATGACCGGTCCAGCTCCGAATCGGTCCACTTCCTGTATACACACGGCAGTGTATCGCTCTCCAGGACGTCTGTACACTCATATATGACCATCGCAACCAGTTAGACAAAACCGCGACTCGTCTGTAAATAGCACAGACCTCCAGTGTCGAAGTTGCCATAGCACGTATTCGCGGGCAAAGTTTAGACGGCTAACTTTCTGATTCCTGCTCAAGCGAGGAGCTCGCACAGGCCTGTGAGATGTCATATTGGCTTCTTTGAGTTGTCTTCCAACCGTCTGATCGGAAATTGTCACACCGCTGGCATTTCGGTGTAGATTTTGCAGCTCACTAGCAGTAGCAGTTCGTCGAAGAAGATAAGAAATAACAATATACCGGTCGTCCCGCGGAGTAGTTTTTCTTTCACGGTCTTATCCAATTTTCCTGTAATATATACCCGTTTCTTGGTCTATGTCAAGCTCTGCAGATACAGATGGAGTCGATTGGAGCTGATTTCTTACGTATCGCATAGATCGACGATCTGAAGAGGTTTTTCTGCCAGCTGCAATTTAGATTACAGAAACTATGTTTGGAGATAATTTTGCCAAACAATTGCAGTCCATACTTCTATCAAATGATGCTGTTGCCCGTCGAATTGGTGATACAGCTGAAGATGTACAGCATCAGCTTTTCGGGAAATTGCGTGACAAATTGTGTTCAATTCAGCTTGATGAAGCAACAGATAGCAATAAAGATGCTTATTTAATTACCTATGTGCGATTTTGTGATGGTATGTCAGCAGTAAAAGAACTACTTTTCTGCAAACCAATAGAACTCAAAGCAACAACACTTTCATTATTTGCTATCTTAATTGATATTATAAACGAGACAAACATAGAGTGGAAAAATTGCGTCGGAATATAAACAGATGGTGCTCGTGCAATGTCTGGAAGAATCCAATGTATACAAGCACTTGTGAAACAAAAATCTCCACAGTGTGACTGGACACATTGCGTGATCCACAGAGAAGCTCTGGCTTCTAAAGAAATGACTCCTGGTCTGAATATTGTGAACGACGGTTGTAACCGTAGCATATTATATAAAAATGAGACCCCTAAAATCAAGACTCTTTTCTGCACTTTGTAAAGACATGGGTGCGGTACATTCAACGTTACTATTTTATTGCGAGGCAAGATGGTTATCATGTGGGAAATTTTTGCAACGTGTTTCTGAATTACATAAGAGATGAAATCGCCATATTTCCAGAAGAGGAAAACGGACCGGATGCCGAGAAGATTCGAGATGATTTATTTGTGATGAGATTGTGCTACTTGGTCGACATAGTCGAGAAATTAAATGCCTTGAATCTTCAACTCCAAGGAGCAAACACACATATGATGAATATGATAAAGTTAATGCTTTTTGCAGAAAATTGAAATTGTGGAGCAGAAATTTAAAGCAAGAAAACCTAGAAATGTTTGCAAATGTGAATGATAAAACGTACAAGGCTAAAGAAATATATGTGAAAGTTGTTTTTTTAACCATTAAAAATCATTTAGTCATGCTGGCAAAGAATTTTAAAAAGTATTTTCTTGCTGATGACAACTTGGTAGCAAGTTACGAGTGGGTTGGGAACCTATTTCAAAATACTCCCGAAGGTCTCTCAACTGCCGAAGAAGAAATCTCCATAGACTTTGCGGTAAGTGGCGAAATAAAACGACAATTTAGCAATAAATACTCTTTGAATTTTGGGCAGGGGTGGATCATGAGCTTTCTGCGCTGAAAACAAGAGCATGTCATACATTTTAAAACGTAGCGAAACGAGTATCGCCAAATTTTTAAAATGTTTTTAAAAAACTCCAAAATGAGGTAGTAGTTACTTTAATATTACCATTATGTTACGTTTCTCCCAGGATATCGGGCTTCTTCAGACATTCTTCAAAATTAATATATGTATTAACAAGTGCACATTATATGTTACGCGATGCATGACACAGTTGATAACTTATACATGTAATTAAAACAAATGACTAAAACATTTAATTTATAAATTGACAGGTAACATGATTTTCATTCACTATTACTATTTTCAACATCCTACCTTTGCGAAACCGGATTTTCCACGGCGGCTGCTTCGAAGACAAAATGTAGATCTCCGCTAAATATAGAAAAAGAACTCAGAATATCAATTTCTAATATTAAACTTTCTTTCAAAAAACTTTGATCTGCAATACAGGCCCAAGGGAGTCACTAATAATTATTAAACTTGTTTTTAATTTAGTATTGATAAGTTAATTATTATGCATTGTGCAGTACTGATACAATCCTATTTATAAGTGTATTACATCAGTGTATAGGTGTATTTTATTATTTCTTATGTTAGAATGTATTTTATTGCTTTTCTTTCAGTAAGTGAAATAATATTTTTAATACTATTCTTTTTTTTATATGCTCGCGCCCCCCATTCAGTGTTATCACGCCCCCTAGAGGGCGCGCCGCACAGGTTGAGAATAGCTGTTTTAGGTAATAATAACAAAGATCATTTAAATAAATTTGATTTGTAACGAGAAGGTGCACATCAATAACTACTCATTAAGCTCAAAATGCCAAGCAACACCATTCAGTGGGCGTGGCATACATTAAAATATTGGCCACCCACCTAATTTTAACAAAATAAAATAACACAATGTAGAGGCCTTCTTCTTATTTTTTTCAGTACTTCTGAATGGGCCCGACCACCCTATTTTGACTAAATCATATACCGAGAATTTTTCCCTAATTTTTATACTACTTCCAATACTTACTGGCACATTCTTACTGTAATATTTAATAATTAATTTCTTTGTTTTAATTATATTACATCAGTTTAAAAGAAAGTCACAACCTTAAAATTATACCACCTCTCCCACCACAGATTTAAAATGGATATACTAAGAATCTCATCTCTCTTACTGTTTGGTAGGAAGAAATATGATAATTTTAAAATTATACCACCTACCCCACCATGAATTTAAGTTGTAAATCCGAAGAATATGAGCTCTCTCACTTTCTGGTAAATTACTTGCATTTCATAATAACGATTTCAATAAACACGTTTGCTGAACAAACTAGTTTTTCTTGCAGGTAATAATTGAAAAGATTATTTAAATATACTTTTTTTGTAACCAGAGGTTGCACATCATTAACTGTTCATTAAGCTGAAAATGCCAAGAAACACCATTTAGTGGACGTGGCATACATTAAAAATTGGCCCACCCACCTAATTTTAACAAAATCGTATATAGAGACCTTCTTCTTAATATTTTCGGTACTTCTCATTTCTAATACTGAGTGGTACATTCTTACTGTAAAATATAATAATTAATTACATTTAATTATATTACAATACTTTAACGGACAGTCATAATCTTACAAGTGGACCACCTGCCCCGCCACAAATTTAAAATGAAAATACCAAGAATCTCATCTCTCTCACTGTCTAATAGAAAGAAATGTGACAATCTTAAAATTATTCCACCTGCTCCACCACAAATTCAAGATGGGAATACAGCAAATATCATCTCCCTCACTGGTAAGTTATTTATATTTCATGATATCGATTTCAATAAAAACGTTTGTTGGACAAACTAATTGTTCTTTTACGTAATAATTGCAAAGATCATTTAAATAAATTTAATTTGCAACCAGAGGACGCACATCAACAACTATTCATTAAGCTCAAAATGGCAACAAACGCCATATAGTGGGCGTGGCAAACTTTGAAAATTAGCCCGCCCACCTAATTTTAACAAAATCCTATACAGAGGCTTTCTTCCTAATTTTTTCAGTACTTCTAATATGGACTGGTACATTCTTACTGTAAAATGTAATAATTAATATGTTTTAATTAGGAGGTGTGTTGAATTGAACCCCATCTTTGATTTATAGAAAATGTATTCAACAATTTAATTAGAAATAATTACCGTCACAGTTAAGGCACCTATGCCATTGCTTTACTAACCGACGTATTGTGGCTGCTGATTGAAGAAGTCTTCCGCAGATATCTGTATCAGACTCAC
Organism: Limonius californicus; assembly: GCA_014611495.1. Taxonomy (NCBI): domain Eukaryota; kingdom Metazoa; phylum Arthropoda; class Insecta; order Coleoptera; family Elateridae; genus Limonius; species Limonius californicus. The sequence continues at coordinate 5,196 of JABXWE010049387.1, forward strand.
AACGCCCACCTTTTAACGGCTTTTTCATCGGTCGAAAAATATGAAAATTGTAAGGCGATAAATCCGAGCTATAGGTTGGATGCTCTAAAACACTCCATTTCTTTCGTTGAAGAGTTTCTTTTGCCACATTAGCAACATGAGGCCTAGCATTATCGTGCAGCAAAATGACCCCACGCGTAAGTTTTCCTGGACGTTTCCGTTTTATTATTTGATGAAGCTTGTTCAAAGTTGCATTGTACAGATTCGTATTGACATTTACTCCAGGTTCCTTAAACTTTATCAGCAAGGGTCCTTCATGGTCAAAAAAAATGTTATCAACTCATTGCCTTGCAGATGATTTTGTTTTAAGCTTCTTCGGTGGTGGTAAACTTGAATGTTTCCACTGCATTGGCGATAACTTGCTGGATGGCTCGTAGTAATGGCATCAAGTTTCGTCACCAGCAGCTATTGACAGAAGAAAGTCATCACCATTGTGCCTATAGTCTGTGAGGTATTGCAGAGATAAGCCCATTCGCAAGCATCTTTGTTCATTAGACAAGAGACAAGGAATCCACTGCGAACAAACTTTGCTGTAACCCAGATTACGAACAATACTATGGATAGATCCCACACTCGGACCAACAATTTCTGAATTTCTCTAATTGAAATTCGACGATTTTCTCTAATAAGGCTGTCCACACATACTGTATTGTTTTCTGTTGATGCAGTACACCTTGCACCTGCTCGCGGCTCATCCAGTGCCCTCTTTTTTATTCTTAAATTTTCGGCACCAATCCTTCACAGTTAGATACGCAGTACATGCGTTTCCATACACTGGTTGCAGTCGCGTATGAATCCGCAATGGCTGCACATCCTCAGCGCCTAAAAATTGAAGGACCGCACGCTGATCAAATTTGGTCGGATTTTCAACAACAAACGCCATTTTAAAATCGAAGATTTAAAAGTGAGAATCAAATTCAAATGCGAGAAACTTATTAATGTGTTGCTTACAAACACTACTAACATTAACAAACGTCATTTGAAATATTGCATTTGTTTTCAAGGCTAAATTGATCAAAGATGGGTTTCAGTTGAACAAGCCTCGTGTATTAAAACAGTTTGAAAGATTTTATTAAACACTTGTGCATTGTGTCTTGAGTTATATTCTAATTAATTATATCTCCTAACACACTATTCTGTTTTGGGGTCCTTAATTAATTTATAGGTATAATGACTGCTGAACACTACCAAATACTTCAATAATTAATTGAGTGTATGTAAGTTTCTATTGCGCAGTGGAAATAGAAATAACAATCGAAGTTGTTCAGTTTGACTCCAAACGTCTTTCCAATAGAAGTACAATGACTAAAGCCAATGAATACTTTAGAATGGAAAAGATTGCTTTACGAATTGGCGGAGTTTCACTTAGAGATACAGAAAGTACCTCTTACAAAGCATTATCCACAATCATATTTACATTTTTCGTGGTATATCCTTTTCTCGCCGCGGGTGATCTGTTTAAGCACGACTTTGCAACAAAGCTTGAATTTCTGACATATGAGTTTCCAGCACTTCTAGGTGAGAAAATAAATTTACCTTTAATTTTTATTATTTATAAATAATTATAATTTTTTTATTTATTTATATATATATATATATATATATATATTATATGAATCGAAATTATTTGTTATTGAGATATTACAGATATTCATTCAAATTCAGAATATACCTCTTTGAAATACGGGTAAAAGTTTTGCAAAATAGAATATTCCTTATTTTGTGACATGGTATCTTGTATTGATGTTTATACTTATTTAGGTGTAATTAAAGCAGTCACAGCGTTACTGAATCGGAAGAAAATAGCAAAATTGTTAAATAAACTCAATACTGAGCCAAGTTTAACAAAATTTGCGAAGAAAGACGGCGGTGAAGAACAATTGATGAAGAAATGCGTTTTAATTACTACTACACAGGTATAATATTAATTTTTTGTACGCTTTGCTGCACATTTTCCTTCACGCCAATTCCAATAATGTGTGCAGTATAATAGATTGTTGAAATGTGTAACACGTTTTCTTCTTGCCTGTCTTTTTATTAATTGTCGATTCTGTATTTATTCGCGTGTGTGTCAAACTTTTACCTGACACTAAATTCTCAGAAAAATCTATTCTTTTAAACAACGACGGATTGTAGAAGTAAAGTAGCAACTGTTTATGCTATTCACATATTATTTACCATGACATTTTTCACAGTCTTATGCTTTTTTGGTAAAGTTCTTAATTTAGAATGCGCCATAAAAGGGTTTAATTAAAATAAAAAGTATAACTTAACACTTCTATTAATCATTTACCTATTTTGGAGGAAAGGAGTTCCAAAATTGTTTTCTCAGTTTTCTCCAAGTAGTTGTGGGAACAATTTTGCGATCACAATTACAGCCTATGTTCAGAAAATGGTCAGGTTCGTTCAAATTACACCCTATTAAATTCTCAGCAGTTGTAGATAATGTATATGTATTTGCCGTTTTCTAAATTAGTTACAAGACGATCGACATGATATTTAAACGTGTATGCAATGTGCTTTCATTCAGCGTATTATTTGCGCGAGCTTTTTATCATATTCACTTAAAACGTACAAAAACTTGATAAAATAATATTGCAGTTTCTTGAAAATCGTATTAATTGAATTTCTTACTCACGTTTCTGTATACTACAACCTACTAGAGAAACAGTAGTTACTTTTGTTAAAGCCATTGCAGTCGGTGAATTCGTTTAAAAATAAAGAGGTTGACTATGGTTCAGACAAACCCCAGTTTAAAAAGTTCAACCAAGCTATTTACTTAAGAAGACTAAATTGGAACATTAAAAAGGTTTCCGATTCAACCCGTAAAATTAAATTAGGTAGAAATTATAACATGTAAGCTGCAACACTTTGTATTTATAGAAAGTAGGTTCTCATTATGAACATAGATAAGAATTATTTATTTTCATTGGCTGAAGTCGTTAGTTTTTGTGACGACAAGTCAATTCTTCTTTTCCTCCGGACTGCTGACCCCCCAACCCCCATTGAAAATTAACATATTTTGTTAAGGTTTAAAATAAAAGAATTATCCAAAACCGAATAATATTTTAATATTTAATACAGAATCGTGTTACAAACATAGGAACAATTTGTAAATTCCAACTTTCCTTCAGTCCTTTAATCAAGTAGATTAGTGAATATCACAAACAAATTGGACAATTTTTGTATTGTATGAAAGGGCATTTGATGTAGGTAATTGTATTCTTATATACTAAAAATAAATAATGCACCTTTGTTATAATTTGACTAAATACTTTCGACTAAACCTGAAGCTCCAAGGTTGAAGCGGTAGGCTATATAACTGCAAAATTTATATTTTCAGACACCTCAATTTGTATTTTGATATACATACATATCACTACAGTATACTGGATATACACACACACACACACACACCTATATGTATATACAGCCTGTTTCAGAGTAAGCGCCTTATTTTTTTTAGCCACACTATGGGTACTACTTTCAAAATATTTGGCAGTAATATCTTTCAGGACATTCTCTACACGATGGTGATATCAGATTTTCAATTGGACGAATTATTTCAAAATGGCGACTTTCAACTTTTTTTTTAAATGGAATGTCATCATTTTTTTTTATTATTGAGATCCTAAAAACATTCTGTTTACGACAGTATTTCGTTTTTCTTAAAAATGCATTTCTTTCCCTTTCAAAAAGCAAACTAAAATTTTAATCTAGTAGCGCATGAATGTTTTACACTAGATGTTATTTTTGTCCAATATCAAGTAGCGGTAGACACAAAAGAAACAATTAAACTTTAATCTAGTAGTCAAACGTCAATCAATGCAATTTAGTTGTCACTGCTTGTTTATAACAATTGTATTATTGAAGATTATAATTGTTAACTTAAAATTAATTGATACGTTTTTAAAATGCCCCTAAGTTATAAGAGAGACTAGTTAATTGATATGCTCCTAATATTTGGAAAAGCAGATGAAGATCCTTATGAAGCAGCTAGATTGTACAGAAATAAATATCCAAACAGAAGACGCCCTGAACATCGAACATTTAATAAATTATTGGAGAGAACGCGTGAAACGGGAACTGTGGATTATAAGAAACCGGTACATGCAAACCCACCTGCTTGCAATGACGACAAAGAAAACCAGGTAATGCTACACATTATTGAGAATCCCCATGTCAGTACTAAGGAGATTGCAAATTTGGTTGGAATATCGCATACTTCGGTCTGGAGGATAATAAAAAAATAAATTTCACCCATTCAAAATGATTCTTCACCAAGAATTAACCGAAAATGATTTTCTGTTAAGAATTAATTTTGCACAGTGGGGTTTGCAACAGATAGGACAAAATGGAACCTTTTTTAACAACGTTTGATTTTCGGACGAAGCAAGTTTTCGAAATGATGCTGTTGTTGTAAGACATAACATGCATTATTACGATAATGTAAATCCACACTGGACCCGTGAGCGACGTTGTCAACATCGATGAAGTTTAAACGTGTGGTGTGGAATTATAGGACAGCACATTGTTGGGCCAATATTTATTAATAGACTAAATGGAGAGAATTACCTCAATTTATTAGAAACTGAAATTCAAAATCATCTAAATGAACTCCCACAAAATATCAGTAATAATTTGTGGTGGCAGCAAGATGGCGCTTCAGCACATTATGCCCTTTCAGTTAGGAAGTTTTTAAATAATCGATAGGAGAACCGTTGGATTGGTCGAGGAGGACCAGTTGGTTGGCCACCTAGGTCACCTGATATGACACCACTGGACTTTTTTCTCTGGGGGTATATAAAATCCCAGGTGTACATCGTTGAACCAACAACTATTGAAAATATGCAAGAGAGAATTCGTACTTACATAAACAAAATTTCTCCGAAAATTATCCTTCGATCTATTGGCTCCATTGGACGACGTTTCAATTTATGTATTGAAAAAGAAGGAAAACATTTCGAGCATTATTTGTAAATACCTAATTTTTATTTGATGTAAATTTTTAATTTTGAGTTTCAAAAAGTAGATTAAAATGTTAGTTTGCTTTTTGATAGGGAAAGAAATGAATTTTTAAGGAAAACGAAATACTATCGTAGAAAGAATGTTTTTAGGATCTCAATAATAAAACAAAATGATGGCATTCCATTTAAAAAAAATAGAAAGTCGCCATTTTGAAATAATTCGTCCAATTGAAAATCTGATATCACCATCGTGTAGAGAATATCCTGAAAGATATTACTGCCAAATATTTTGAAAGTAGTACCCATAGTGTGGCTAAAAAAAAATAAGGCGCTTATTCTGAAACAGGCTGTATACATATTGCTGTGTCACAACATGCTCTAATTGATATATATTAACCTATTGCTACATCTAGTAAAGCTGTATTAAGCTACCATATAAAAAATAGGTTGTTTAACCACATATAAGTCAAATTGAATGTTCCGATCGTGATTTTGGTTTGGTACAGATGTACAACTTAGTTCCTAGTAACAAAGCTGATTGTTTTGGTTGATATTCATCTTCAGAAAAGCATAGAGGATACTTTCCAACCTTATTTGTGCATTTTTGAACTGTAATGTAACAATTATGAGTAAAAATGCAATAATTTTGACAGCTTCATACAGAAAAGTAAATTTATGAATTTAATACACTCCTTTTGAGAACAATATGTTCGTAATAATGTCCTTATGTGTTTGAGCAAGCTTTGTGTTAATTTTGATTAACATTAAAGCTGTTTTTAATAATTTATTTCTAATTTAATGTAAAATTATTTGTCAATTTACGAGAAGAAGTTCAAAACTATACATTGCTATGAAGAGAAAACTTAGGCATCTAAAAATGTACGAGGGTTATTTTTTAAATAAGGTCCGTTTGTGAATGAGAGTGAGAATGACGCGCGATCGCCGCAGTGCGCTTGCGCGTCTGCTCCCAGCATGCTTTGCGCACGTTTAGACGCCATTTGCAGCCGGATCGTCTGTCTGTGTGCTGAGATGTAAAAGTTTATAATGTTTAAGAAAATTGAGTCGCCCGCCGACTGCGAGATACGATCTTTCTCAGGAAGGAGATGGAATGTTGGACCACATCGTTACAGGAGATGAAACTTGGGTGTCTCACATGACTCCTGAGTCCAAGCAACAATCAATGAAATGTCGACACACATCGTCGCCAACCAGAGTGAAACCCAAACAGACAACAAAACTGTCTTTTGGAACAATGATGGGATTTTGTTAGTGGATTTTATGCCGAGAGGCACAACAATCAATTCTGTTGCGTATTGTGCGACCTTGAGAAAACGCCGGTGTGCCATACAAAACAAGCGGCGTGGTCTACTGTCTTCCGGTGATGTTGCTCCATGACAATGCAAGGCCACATGTTTTGTATAAACACAAGGTCTAATCAGGCCTTTTGGATGGGAACAACTGGGTCATCCGCCTTACAGTCCAGACCTTGCACCCACTGATTTTCACTTGTTTCCGTACTTAAAGGAGTTCCTTGGTGGTCAACGACGAAGATGTGAAAATTGCAGTCATGGATTGGCCTTTTTCACAGGCGGCAGATTTCTTTGATGTCGGAGTTCAAACACTTGTTGAGTCGTATGACAAATGTTTGAACAAAAATGGAATTTATGTAGGAAAGTAGATAAAACTATGTAGAATATGGAAATAATATATTTTAATGATATTTACAGTATTCTTCATCTTATAAAAAAACGGATCTTATTTAAAATATACCCCTCGTAATAATGTTCCACTAAAACCAACCACAGTAGCCTCTTCTACAATCAATAAATTTATGTATTTTACAGCCAGCCAGTACAGTTCTCTTTTTATCAATGTGTATATTTTGTAAAAAAGAAAATCATTCTGCAATAGAGAGAGAGAGTGAGATGAGAGAAAGAGAGAGAGAGAGAGAGATATACATACGTATATGTTACCGCTAATTATAATTATTTAAGAAATTTGGAATTTCAAATGGCTGTTCCAATAATGCGAATACGATGCCCCGCCAATAGCCAAT
>JABXWE010049392.1:0-10447 GCA_014611495.1 Limonius californicus
CTCTCCCCCTCAGCCCTCCCCCTCAGCCCTCCCCCTCTCCCCCTTTCACCCCCTCCCCTCTCTCACCACCTTCTCTCCTCACCCTGTCACTCAAGTTGCTTATTTGAAATTAAATATATTTTAACAATTTTTAGATTATCCGTAAAGTTGTGGCTTAAACCTGAAATTTAATTTGGTTTTAAGAACTTGAATCCACAATAGATCATTCGCCATATTGAATCATGAGTAAAAAATTGTTTGTATTTCATGTGTCTTTGTAGGTATCACCTCACTCAAATTAAACAATATTTTTGCAAAATTGAATACTATTACCAATCGCCTTCTTGTATTGTCAGATATTTTTGCATCTACTAAAATTGTAATGTGTAAGTGCTTTTGATTAACCTCAATCGGCTTCCAAATTGTAGATAAACAGGCATTAGAATCTAGATTTTCAAAAAACGTAGTAGGAAAAATTTTCGATTTGAATTCAGGAGTCCTACATAACACTTTGCTACCAATTCGAAAATGTATTATATAAACGGGCATTTTGCACGGAATTGATACTGTATAAACGGCATTTAGACTACTATAAAGAAGCAGATTTCTATGGTACAGGAATATAAAAATAATAATATTTCGTATAGACATGGTGGAGCCTGATGTACGAGTTTTGAGATCGTGCTTGCTACTCTGATTTGAACTAACGGCTACCACCAAAGTGGTAGCGGGGACCGACGGCTTGACGTGGCCGCACGGCAGTTTCTTCCATTAAATTAACACTAGTCGTGATAAAATGCTTTAATTATAAGCCGCCATTGTTTTAAGTAATTTACTAATTAAATCACGATTTGTAAGTTGAGGACTTTGTATATCTAATATGGGCGTTAAATTCAAGTAAGAGCAGATTATGTGGAAATAAATTGCATTTGTAAGACGATGTAAAAGATTTCCGAGTGCAGCATCGATTTTTAAAGTATTTCGCGGCATGTAGAAGACATTAAGCTCTGCAGAGCTGGCCAGTGGAAATAATCAGTAAATGAAGCATAGAGTCACAAAGCAAACACGCCAAACGATCCTTTGAACTTGGAATTAATCTAAATTTCCCCTCTTGCGCTGCGACCCCAGCTATTTTGCAGGAAGTTGGCTTGCAAAAATGATCTGCGATACGCAGTCCCGCGATAATTTTTAAACCGATAAAAGCATTTCGAAAATAACTTTCAACAAGAAATAAGCGCGCAGACCATTTAAAATTTTTCTTTAATTAACGCGGTTGTTATTCATATCAGAAATAAATAAATTAGCGAAATCAGATACAACAAATACCGCAATTAATATAACATAAATCCGCACCGCAATTATAAAACATTCCAATTAGCCGTGCAATTACAACACCGCATCGCAGTGTCACGGCACGCACCATGCCTCTAAAATGCATCTCTAATTACGTCGTTAGTCACTAAATAACCGTCATAGATCTTAGGGATTATCAATTTATGCATCCGCATCTGTGACAATTGCAAGTGCTTCTTTAATTTTTTGTCATTAAAAGCTCGTCCGACAGCAATTTGTTTGCACAATTAATTTAAAAAATTAACCGCGAGGGTCGCATGGCTTAGATTAAGAAATTAAATTACCCCTCCAAGAAAGACGGGAGAAAAACGGGAAACTACCGTCGAATCTGTTAGAAAATACAATTGGTTTCCGGGCAAATTGCATTTTTTAAGAGTTCTTGCATATTAGATATCAAAACCACTGAAACTGCGAACCCCCTTTTAATTTATGAATTATCGCAATTCTGAAATATGTTGTGAAAAGCATTAAAAGGTGTACCGGTAACCGACAGACTTCGTATATATCGGGTGAAAGAAGAAGCAGCTTGATATTTCAGTTATTTAAAGCGGTATAGATGCTATTTTTGGCCAAATTATTATAGGCAGCTCCCCGTATGTTTAAGAGCACTCACAAATATTACAATATGTGTTTGAAGAACAAACCAATGCACCTACCCTTTCTACACTGATTGTAAAGTAATTTCTTATAAAACAGGACGTTGTAGACATCAATCACTGACTATATTCATCTAACTCGGCACGAGTTGGAATGCCTTAATAATCATAAGTGAAATTTTATAGTAATCAAGTTGATAAAATCACATTGCAGCTCAGATGCCACTTCTTTACTTTTAATACGTAACCTGGTTTACAAATCTCTCTGTTTCCATTTCACCTAGTTCTACTTTCTGCTATACTTAAAACTAACTTAATCCCCAAACCCGTATTTGTTGCAACTTACCACTTACCAGCTAATCTTTTGGAAATTAATTCCAATCAACGTTTACTGCCTTCTAATAGTATTTGTTGTTTGGTTAATCACATTGCCGATTTATCACTTGAAAACCAGATGCGGATATGAATTTACATAACATGCCCAATTCTAATTACACTGGAATTTATAGTTTATACATTACAACCTTCATATAAAGCAAATCCTAGTTTTGATGCTTTTGTCGAGCGATCGATTGCGATTTATACAAAAATTAGCCTATTTGTGTGAAGATTTCTTTGCTGAAAATGGTTGTATTTAAAATTAGTTTCTTATGCCTCCAATAACGATCTCTATACGGATTTCTAATTTCTAAATCAGTAGCTTACGTGATGTCCCAAAACGTACCGGCAATCTTTCAAAGATGAATTCCAGAACTTATTTAGAGTTGCAAAGTTGTCGAGTTATTGTTTATTTCTTAATTTATGTGGCTAAAATTTTAGTTCAACGGATTTTATGAAATAAATTTATTTTTAGTACGTTTCTATTATTTTATTTACAAGAAATGTTCAAAATGATCTTCATTGTGTTCGATACACAAAGCCGCATGTCGCAGAAGACATCACTGCGTTCTTAATAGGGTTGCTGGGTTATTCCTAATAATATCGGCAGCCTACTGTATTCTTTGGCGTAATTCTTCTACCGTGTGCACTTCAGTTGCATAAACAATCTGTTTCATGTGACCGCAAAGATAAAATCTAATGGAGTCAGGTCTGGCGAACGCGGTGGCCATACTACGGGTCCTCCTACTCCAATCCATCTTCCCGGAAAATGTGCATTAAGTCAAACTATAACACGAAGACATTGATGTGCTGGTGCCCGCCCCATCGTGTTGCTCCCACATTGCACGTCTAATATTTAATGGCACATGTTCCAATAATAAGGGTAAAGAGTTTTCTAGAAAGTTTTCGTAATTCGCACCATTCAACGGGTGTTGCAGTTCAAATGGTCCAATCAGACGATCATTTAGAATTACCAGCTATCGTATTAACACTAAATCTATGTTGAAAATGCAAGCATCTTCTTAAATGAGGATTTTCTGCAGTCTATTTATGAAAATTATGATAATTATTGATACTATCTCGTGTGAAAGAAGCTTCATCGGTGCATAAAATATGCGGTAGGTTTTGATTATTTTGTACCTAATTACAAAATCTTAAACGAGCTTCAAAATCATTACCTAGAGCTTGAACTCTCTGAGGATGATATAGATGTAAGCGAGCACTTCTTATTACTCTCCAAACCTGGTTTTTACATATTCCCGTACGTAATGCAATACTTCGCACACTTAAAGACGGAGCTTCTTGTAATAAATCAAAAACTTGTTTAACATCGTTTATGGGTCTACGGACAACTCCTTCGTCGACTGTATGTCTTGCATTGAAAATGGCATGTTCCCTCAGCTGAGGATGTGAATTAAAGAAAACTTGCACGCGTAGGCAGTCTTCTATTAGGATATTTTCTACGATATTCTTGTTCTGCTGCTAAAGCATTTCCATCACACAGACCGTAAACATAATGAATATCTGCATATTCTTCATTTGAAAATAACATTGGCATTGTGAATCACCTGTGAATTACGATGGGAATAAGGATACAAAGAAGAAGCCAATAACTTCAGTATTCCAGTAATAAACTGACAAGTTACAAACAATAATTTGTTAAAAACGATGTTCAAATATTACCAAACGAAACACACCATCATAGGAACTAGATAAGTATTTCAGAAATCCGTTGAACTAAAATTTTATTCAAATTATGATATAAACAATAACTCTTTAACGGTTACGTTTAGGGTATATGTGTATATGGACTTTTCGACTCTAAGTAAGTTCTGGAATTCATCCTCGAAATACCACCGGTACGTTTTAGGATCCACTGTATGTTTCCTGTTTCGTAAATATACGTATAAACAGTGTTATAATGCTGTGCAACTATTATATTTTTCCTGCAAAAATGAGCCTGTTAGAAGTACCTATAGTTGAAATGTTGGCTAATTCCGCAGAGAGATCTCCAATAAATAAAAATAGGTTTGTAGGTCTTCTAACCCTTTCTCAAATTTATTAAAATTGTCGTTTTCAAAAAATCATATTTTTAGTCCGAAAATTGTTGGTGGGTCTTGTTGGAATTGTTTTATCTTCAAACATTTTTGTTTAAGCTACGTTAACCAACTTAGGGCCGGTCTTTCAATGTTCCGATAAAAGTCTCCGATAGTTGTCAGGCGGTGTAAATTAACCCCTAGCATAAATCTACCCGACAGCGTTCTTACGTCTTTCAATACAACTTATCCTATTAGTTAGGTATCTTATGGCTAACTACCACTGGGTCTAAAGAATGTGTGGCAAGTTCTGTACAATGGTGTACGAAAAAGAAAGTATTATACTAGGCTTATTCAACTGAAACCCATCTTTGATCAATTTAGCCTTGAAAACAAATGCAATCATTAAATGACGTTTGTTAATGTTAGTAGTGTTTGTAAGCAACACATTAATAAGTTTCTGGCGTTTGCATTTGATTTTGATTTTTAAAACTTCGATTTTCAAATGGCGTTTGTTGTTGAAAATCAGTCCAAGTTTGATCAGCGTGCTATCATACAATTTTTATGTGCTGAGGGTGTGCAGCCATTGCAGATTTATATGCGAATGCAAGCAGTGTATGGAAATGCATGTACTGTGTACCCAACTGTGAAAGAATGGTGCCGAAAATTTAAGAATGGAAAAGAGCGGACTATGGATGAGCCGCGACCAGGTGCACGGTGTACTGCATTAACAGAAAACAATATGGTATGTATGGAATGTATTATTAGAGAAAATCGTCGAATTTCAATTAGAGAAATTTCAGAAATTATTGGTGCTAGTGTAGGATCTGTCCACAGTATTGTTCGTAATCTGGGTTATAGCAAAGTTTGTTCGCAATGGATTCCTCGTCTCTTGTCTAATGAACAAAAATGCTTGCGAATGGGCTTTTTTCTGCAACGCCTCACAGACTATAGATAAAATGGTGATGACTTTCTTCAGGCAATAGTTGTTGGCGACGAAACTTGGTGCCATTACTACGAGCCATCCAGTAAGTTATCGTCGATGCAGTGGAAACATTCAAGTTCCCCACCACCAAAGAAGTTTAAAGCACAACCTTCTGCATGCAAGGTGGTAAGGAGGTAAATGTCAATGCAAATCTGTACAATGAAACTTTGAACAAGCTTCATCAACCAATAAGACGCAAGCGCCCAGAAAAACTTACGCGTGGGATCATTTTGCTACATGACAATGTTAGGCCTCATGTTGCCAATGTGGTAGAAGAAAAGCTTCAACAAAAAAAAATGGAGGGTTTTAGAGCATCTACCCTATAGCCCCGATCTATCGCCTTGCGATTTCCATATTTTTGGACCGCTTAAAAAGGCGTTAAAATGTCGGCATTTTGAGTCTGACGCAGAAGTACAGGTAGCTGTGGACTTCTTCAATCAGCAGTCACAAGAATTCTATGAGCAGGGTATACGTCGGTTAGTTAAACAATGGGATAGGTGCCTAACTGTGACGGTAATTATTTGTAATTAAATTGTTGAATAAATTTTTTATAAAGCAAAGATGGGTTTCAACTGAACACGCCTCATGTTGAAAGCAGTGAATTGAACAGAAATACCTATAATTGGTTTACTAAACGCCAGGGGGCTGCCAAGGACGTCACTCAACGTTACTTGCCGTAGTTGGTAGTAAAATATGGGATTTAAATTTGCAATTGTATATGTAACCCTTATAATCATTTTTTCTATGGTAGCTTTACGAATGGCAGTACGTATTCGCACTGCTCCACCTAGGTCCCGTGGTAGCTTTACTAACGCCACTAATTCCACCTGCAGTAATATAATATAATGAACCGCTTGCACAAAATCGCACTTACATAAAAGCAACTGCTCCATGGGTGTTGCACAATGGTTTGAGAAATATAAACAATTTCACCTACATATTATTTGGTTAACTTATTTGAATTTCCACTAATGTTTAAACGGTCGTTTTCTTTAATATAAATTTTCGGAAAAATTGAAATCATCCCAAAAATCAAACTGATTACGATGATAATTCTGCGGTCTGGACGGACATGATTAAAAATTCCCACTTCTTTAATTTGTAAAATTTGCGTATTTATTAGTTACTACACCAGAAAAATAGTATTCATTTTACACTTACTGCCTTATCCTGCCGATATAGTACTGTCGGCTGCCTCTACTACCCGATAAGTTTAATCCTATGGAATAAGTAAACTAACCTCTGACGTAGAGTATCTGACGATTAAAAGACAGAAAATACCGTATCAAGAAGGATAAATTTGGCTTGTCTAGAACTTTGTCGGAACATTGAAAGATCGGCCCTTAGTTTGTTGGTCTATAAGATTAACGGTATTTGAGTAACTAAAGTCGAAATTTTCGCAGGTTGCTAGAAGGCATCAGAATAAGCTGGGTTAATATTAAAACTACTTTTGTTAGTCTTGTACGTCTCTTTCAAGTTGACACACAGTGAACAAGGATCGCTAATTGGGTATACGTATGTCTCAAAAACAGAAGAAAGGGTATCGTAGGCATAAGTATGGTCCTGGTGTAAGGATCTCAAAGGTCTTTGGCAAAAGCCCTACTGTGTTTTAGTCTAAAATCCAGACCATTAAAAGTTGAAAATGGAATGAAGCTACCTCAACGACAGAATATGTATCTTCTCTGACAATCAAGCAGCTCTTTTGGCCCTAAATACAGATAAAAATACAGTCAAAACTGATATGGAAATGCCGAGAAAATTAAATTATCTCGCCAAGAGAAATAAAGTATCTTTAAAATGAGTCCCAAGACACGTAAGACTAAAAGGCAACAGATGAACTTGTAAGGAAAGGTATCAATCTATTCATCGGAACCCTTTTTTGGGGTCGCCGACTGCTCGTTCTAACGCCTGAACAACAACTGGTTGGACCAACAAAAACTTAAATACTAGGAACGAAACCATGAAAAACGATTCGTCTCTCTCAACTCGGAACAAACAGCTCACCAAACACTAGATCTTACTATAAACTACTGGATAGCTCAGATACCATCTAAAGAAAATCGACGTAGTCCAGGATATTACCTGTCGCTGTTATCATGAAGACGATGAAATAGTAGAGCATACCCTCTGCGAGTGTGTTGCACTAATCTCAAAACGTTTGTACCGACTGGGAGGTGGTTATCCAACACCGTCAAATATTAGGTCACTCCATCCCAAAGAGACCCTACGTTTAATAGGAGATTTTGGACTATAAAACTATAAAAAGGGTTAAAACAGCACAATCGATCGAGGCCGACGAGCCTAAACGACCCATATATACAAATTTACAAATCTGCAAAATACTACGTCCCTATCATGTCATAAAGTATCATCAAAACCTTTATAGCCTTTTCGAAAAGTGTATTTTCGTAAATCTCAGAACTTTGGAACCTCGCCATTTTTGCAGTTGATTAAAACATTTGTACACAATGTAATTCTAATACCCAAGGACTATTAAATAACTTAGCTTCCAGGTTAATTAATTTAAGGTTTTTAACAACTCCAAAATTTTCAAAAAAATGTTAAAAGGCCTAAGAGACTAACTACGTTAACGACTAAAAAATTGTTTTGTGTCTCACAAAGTTTTAATAAAAATTATTTTCTACATAGTGTAATTAAATGCCGAAGGGTTATTACTTAAACTGCAAGTTTAGGTCGGTTTTTCAGTAAATGACGATTACGACGGTTTCATTTACAGTTGCTGAGTAAACAGGTCTTAAATTCGGAATTTGGAATAAATCATAGCGGCTTAGTTTTGAAGTTAAATATTCTATTTATATTATTTCCGGTTAAAAATTGTAAATTAGATTTTCCGTTTCCGCTTCTGGATTTTTCAAAATTTTATATCCGCTGGGAATTCAAAATAGAAATTTGCACGAAATCAAAACTTTGCTGTATGTATGGTCTGAAAGAGTACAAAAATTGAGGAAAAGAAGTTTTCATATACCACAATCATTAATTGAATGCTTTAAAAATGATATCAGAGCGCATGGTTTTGATTTCATTCTGACACCTATCCATAGATATTTGACAAATCACTGTTAGTAACGTTAATGTAATAGTGCTGTAATTGTTTTCTGTTATGCAACACTTTTAATAAGAAAGCTTATTTTTTGGTTGATTATTATACAATTCCGTTGTAAACTCTGCAGTTATTTTTATTTGCAGAGCCTCCAATTTTCGATAAGTTTCAAGTAAATTCATGATTCATGAAGAGTTTACTTCCCACTTTGTTCCTAAGTTACAAGCTTCGTTAGGAAATTTAAAAGTGTCTAAGATGCAAATTTGCATTCAAAGCCTAAACATAAATCGGCTTTAAGGGGTTGGAAAGTTTTTCTGTACAACACAGTTGTGGTGAAAGTAATTAGTCATTTATGAATCCAGTAATTGCACATAAAAAGATAAATAGGTGCTCCTGCCTTAATGGGCAACCAGCTCCGTGGAATAAGGTCCTTATGCAGGACATCTTAAGAAAACGGCTTTTTATCTTCAGCCGCGAAACATGCTGCATTTTTGAATAAGGGGCTTTTTAAGATACTAAATTAGTCAACAACCACGTTGTGGTCGTAAATTTAAATGCAAATTAGGATTATATTAATCTCGATTATTAAATTGAAAAGTTTGATTTTAACGTATACTCTAAAACCTTCTGCCGTAAGGGAATGTATAATTTACGACATCTACCGCAATCTTTTTCATCACTAAACGTACGGATTATAATATTTATTTAACTGTTTACTTGATATGGTGATCTTTGGGTTACTTTTGGGGTTGAGTATTCATTAAACCTTATTGCAAACAAAAAGATATAAAATTTCAGGAACAAAATAATAAATTTTACAATTAACACTTTATTTAGATACTAGGAGATGACAGTGTAGCAAGATTTGCTGGGATGGAGCTGAAGCTTCTAAGTTTGTAAATTTTTGTTTGAATTGTAATATCGGGTTTGGATTCATAGAAACCAGTAAAACTAGGTTTTCCAGAAGCGGTTAGTACGTTAGACTGTTGCAATCAAGGACCTGGATTTGATCCTAAGTCCAAGAAAATCTAGTTTTTACGCGTCCGGTTCCCTTCGGAGTGGGAAAGAAGCACTTCTGCTAAGAGGACCTTCTGTGAAGAAGACGTGCAAGACACTTCCCGTGGTTCGGAGCCCGCGTTAAACAATAGGTCCCCTATGTTTGTGTAGATTACTTCGTACTCACGCCACAACATAGGAGAGACGGTCGCCATTATCGTACGAGAGCCATAGG
This sequence comes from Limonius californicus, assembly GCA_014611495.1. Taxonomy (NCBI): domain Eukaryota; kingdom Metazoa; phylum Arthropoda; class Insecta; order Coleoptera; family Elateridae; genus Limonius; species Limonius californicus. The sequence continues at coordinate 9,620 of JABXWE010049392.1, forward strand.
ACTGTAGAGAAGATGATGTGCAGGTATTATGATCAACTTGATGTATGAATGGATAATTAATCAATAAAACAGAGCCAAACCAGGAAGTTATGCTGTTATTATATATATATATATATATATATTGCTATGTTGTTTCCTTATAAATTTAAATTTAATATAAATAAACTGTAAATTTTGATTTAATATACCTCGGCTAGCTTAAATAAATTTTTAATAAAATTGGTTACGCCCATAAAAATGATTTAAACATTATAGCATACATATAATTTAAATTCTCAGGGTTCTTCTTAAATTCATGGCTTCACTAAATTGATAGTTACAAAACACAATAATCAATTCAACACTTATACAATAAATTTAAATAAAACTTATCTGAATTTCCTTATAAATGTTGACTCCTGGTGTATATCCTCGTATTGATGTAGCCCTGTGTATATCAGCTTTGTTGAAATTGCGTTGTCATCAATACCCGCCAATTCCGTCAAAACACTGTCACTTGTTGAATTTGGTTGAACACATGCTGACCTCGCTACTCAGATAAATCGCTTCCAGTTACAGTGAAATTTATTAAATATTAAATAAATGGTAAGTAAATTCTTCCTTTTCATGTAGTATAAATAACACTTTGCTATTTAATAGGCTTCCATCACTTATTTACTTCACAATTTTGAGAATGACAACACTGTTGATTATTTACTCCAGGTAAGTTGAAATTATTTTTTTATTATAATTAAACAATTTTAAACTTGAAAATTAATTAAACTTTTATTATTCACATAATTAAACACATCACATAAAATATTAATTATTTTTTTAAATTTTGGTAGG
>JABXWE010049395.1:0-14804 GCA_014611495.1 Limonius californicus
TCGTCAATAAATTATAAGGTTAAGAAATATTATAACAAAAATGGATTTACAATTTATTTGATGTCGAAATGATACCAAACGTCGACAAATATTTCAGACACATTTATTTTGAAGCCTTTCTACTGCTTTTTTGGTTTACCACTGGTTGTACTGAAATTACACATGGTAGATTAGACTTCTAAAAATTAAAATTTAACAAGCGTTGGTACAAGGCAGTGTCAGTTTGTGTAAGCGTCGCAAAACGTCTTCCACAACTATTTCCAACTATTTTCAAAATTTCCTGTAAAGAGGACTAAACGCTTCAAATACCTTGTTTTTAATTTTTTTGGAAATTTCCCAGTAATAAAATGTATACCAAAATGTAATTACTGAGACGCCAACTTATCTTAGCAATGCATTTCACACGCCCTGGCAAAAATGCAATTACATGCTTAATTACCAATTTAAACATGCATAAAACCAACGGTTTATGTTAATCATTAAAATGTGAGGTTGAACACGATAATAAAAATTTTTCAGTAAAAATGGTATTGATTGCATAAACACAGTAATAAAACTTAGGCGTTTAATTGTTTCTAATTATATAATGTGTTCCAAATTAGCCATGAATATGCGAGATTTTTATGAAATAGATAATTTTAATTCGGGGTTCATTGAAAGTACAATCACGTGGTTCTTGAGAACTCCACAGTTTGCCTCAACAATATTTTTATTCGGAACTACTTCTACCTTTTGAACTACTTCACTGAAAACCTGAAAACGGAATTAGAGTAGAAGGGAAAATAGGTAATGGAGATTCCCTTCAGCACCAGCTTGTATACTGGTTTCTGTCTGCAGAGGACATCTGTATTAACAAATTGGTTAAAGTATAATTGTTTACCTCTTCAATATGGATTGGCAATTTATGTATATCAATCTTTATATCAGTTTCCCTTTTAAAATATTAATTGTTCTAAAAACGTTATTATTCCTTTTTGAAGAAACTTTTTAGTTATATGATAATCCAATTTTGTACAAATATTTTAACATTTCTTCATATGTTCCTAGGTATGAGCTGTATGAAGGATTTTTAAGTATTTTTCTGTTTCTCTTAAGTCAAATAGTGATACGATATTGTGTATTATCTTGCAAACAACGGACTTTTCTGACTGATTCTTCCTTTTTCAGCGAAAAACTTGCTTTTTCTAACAGTTAGCGACACTACTAATACACAATTTTGCTAGGCGTTCTAGTGATCCAATTTCTTCAATTACCCTCATGCACTGATACTTTTGAGCCCCTTAAAGTAGAGTGAATTTTCCATCACAGTATTTGCTTGAAATACCTAAATCTTTAAAAGATTATCTTTATAAAAACATACCTTAAGCTTGGTGAGAATACATGGCGCTCCTACGTTTTCATGAATAATGAAATTAATAATAACTCCGCCCAACAAAAGCCTCCACGACTGCCACTCATGATGACAGCTGCTAAATAAAATCTAGTGATTCAGTGAATACATCAGGAAGAAGTTATACAATGGTTAGAGAAATTACCAAAAACAAACTGAATTGTTCTATTTTTATTTACCAGACCACACCAACAAAATTTCAGTTTATATTTGAACTACCCTGCATTGTACGAGGGCAGCATTTTAAGTTCTTACAAAAACTAGGAAAAAAAAAAATATTAATTTGGAGCAAACTGTTTTATTGCTTTTCATAATATTCTCCTTTAAGATTTATACACTTTTGCATGCGTTCAAACCAATTCTCGAAACATTTTTTTCCACTCTGAAGTTGGTATCTCAAAAACATCGTTTTTGAAGGTTTCACCAGCTTCTTCTTGAGGTAATCTCCACGTATTTTTTGTTTGACATTCGGGAACACAAAGAAGTCGTTAGGCGATAAATCAGGTGAATACGAGCAATGAGACATTAATTCGATGTTTTTCTCCTTTAATCAGTTGTTGGACGTGCACTGTCATGATGAAGAATGATTTCGGTTGTTTTTCCTGATTTCGTCGATGACTTCTGGCAAACAAATTATTGTATACCATTCAGCGTTAACTGTTCTTCGATCCTCTAAAGGAATGATTGCGACATGTCCAGTACAACCGAAAAAACAAGTGATCACTTTCTTGGAAGTGCTTCGTGAACGAACAGCTCTTGTGGGATTCGGTTCATCTTGGAACACCCAAACAGTGGATTGTTGCTTAGTTTCTGGTTCCTATGAATATATCCAAGTTTCGTCAACTGTTAAGATGTATACGGATTTTGCAGTTCTTCGGTCGAATTTTTTGAGCATTTCCTTGCATCAATTAACGCAAGCCTTTTTTTGAGCTTCCGTCAACTTATTCGAAATCCATCGGGAACAAATCTTTTGCACAGCTAAATGTTCATGCAATTTTGGAATAGCAACCGATTTTGGTCGATCTTCACGAAATTCATCACTGACCACGACGAAATTCTGCAAACCAATTATAAACAGTCTTTTCTGATGGTGCTTTATTACCAAAAGTTGAACGAAACGATTCTGTGCAATATTGTTGAGTTAGGCCTTTACTCAAATCGTAGAAAATTATCCAACGATAACCTTCACGTGAAATTTCCATTTTTTTCACAAAATTGAATTTTTAAACGCTCACTGTAAACAAACTACTCGATCAATTTCTAAACTGCCACTGTTTTCACAATAACTAATGTCATATTTTACGAAAATAGTAATGACACATCTCAATAGCGCCATCTAGTGGTCGTTTGTAAAAACTAAAAAGGCTGCCCTCGCATATTGCAGTAAGAAACAATATTTCTATATAATATTTTCTCTTTGCAAGATAGTGGGATTGGTTGCTACTTGCATATCGCATCTACGGTTGGAAACTCTCTTGATCAACCAGTACAGACATTTACAGACAAATAACAAATGCATATTAAGTATCGTGGGATCGAAAAGGATACACATTAGAATAGGCAGTAATAAACTCGCTATCTAAGTTGAAATTTCCATTCATCAACCATCTGCTAGTAGATGTTTTACAGCTGTATTAATATGTATCAAGAGTAATGTCTGTATTCTCTACGAAATTCATTACTTTTAATTGCTTTTAGTTCACCTTAAAGTTGATTTATGTTTAGTTTCTGCTCTTTACCATTAAACTTCCAGAAACGCAAGTTACTATCCAAGAGACGAGAAGCTGGAAAGCAGCGAATGGTCATGGTCAATCTTTGCTTCTTTGTTTATCCTTTTTCTGTCCGTTGGATATAAGCTTCTCTCATGTTCTTCCAATTTTCTCAATTCTTCTGAAGATAGCCATGATGGTGATCAAGTAATGCAGTACTCGTTTAAAAAGTCAATCCAGAAACAAATTCAATAAACACAAGTCTCTTGATGCACCTGCCAAAAGATTTGCATTTATTTTTGTACAACATAGTTAAGTATTCAAGTGTCATGAAAAACTTAGTAAAGAAAAATGGCTAAACAGTGAGACCTGGGTAGCATTTTATCCTTTCGGCCCGCCTACAATGGTTTCGGAGGCACTGCAACCCGAATGGCTTATTGTACTCAAGTTCATTAGTTATGATACCAAATCAGTGATCTTAGTTCCCTATATCAAGAGATACAGGTCTCTCACTGGGTGGGTGCTAAAAACTTTCGGCTCTATTTGTGAAAGTCCGAATATAGGTTGTCTTATGCTTACCAGCCCATTACAGATGCAGAGAATGTACATTGCCATTTCTGGTTTCTTGTTGCAGAATCCGCTTCTAAAGTCTCCAATCTGTCTACTCTGACAAATGACACTGCCGTTAGATATCAATAACTTTTAAACATAGCATGATATTTGATTTGCTATTTATTCCTAAAATAATAAAGTCATTAAATGTGTAAATGCGTTGATCTGACAAGATTATTCCCTAGATGCTAAATAAATTTTGGAAAACCCCTTACCACCACGATATTTAGAACACCTAAATACTTATTTCGGCAACTAAGCTGCAATATGAATTTGCACAACTAGAGGAACATGATTGAGGAATACCTTTGGAGATAAATCCTTCACAAAGCCAACATTTGGAGGAAGATGGCAGCGTAGTTGCCGAAATACGTATTTAGATGTTCTAAATACCGTAGTGGTAAGGGGTTTTCTAAAGTATATTTACTTAAACTAGCATCTCCAATCAATTATACTCTAGATGTTAATGCCATTAGTACATAGGTAACTAACAGTTGTGGCTTTTAAACCGCAGATACAACATGAAGTACTTAAATTATTGGATTTCTTACGATGGTCGAATTTTACATGTAGGGATGAGACATTCCACAGTGAGTAACATGACTCCACATACAGTAAGTTAATTAAAAAAATGCTCGCAGCTGGTAAGCTGGTAAATTTATGTATAGTGTCTTCTTACAGCATGCACTTTATAGGAAGCGATATAACGAAATTTACTAATTTTTAAATCGGTACGTAAAACACGATTTAATTGGTAATAAAACAAATTTCCGCCTGTATACACTGGTATACACATGTTAGTTGATTTTCTGACCAATTTGAACTTTATAATTAAATAATAATTAGATCTTCACGTTTCATTTCCGAAACAGGTCGATTCCGAATCGCTTACCGTTAAAATGTATACGTCAAAGTGTATCACAATAACCTCGAAATGTGATTGTTGTTGTTGTTGCTATTTATAAGTGACATTATGACTGTCAATTGTAACATATGGGCTAAGCCATACCTTGATAGAAATTTCAAAGCCTGCTAGAGTTTTTTTTTTTAATGAACATACTGTATTATTGACTAGTTGGTAATATCTTTTGAGCATGTTGCGGTGTCTAGATGTGAGATAAGTCTAACTTGTTTTATAGCAAATTTTGCTGGAAAGATATGTTGGTGTTAGGATACTATCAAATGTTACTATTCCCATCATTGTGTCCCACTCTTCCTAACCACGGTAAGAAGAGGACATTTATTATATTTCTTGTGACCTAAAAATACATCATATAACGTGTGGTTTTAGTCTCTTCTTTACCTTTAGTTCTTATAAAATATGTTATCACTTTTATAATTTCTTAACTAGTAAAAGCTCATATTGTCATATACGGAAAAATACATTCCATATTATCTCTTTGTTACACCTTCTTCAAATGTCAGCAGTTTTTAAATCATCTAATTAGTGATGTTCTCAACAAAACTTGATTTACCAATGACGCTACCTTTCAGAATACGTTAATATATGAGAATCCGACACTTTCGCAAGAATAGAGTCTGCAATTCTCTGCAAAAGCACAATAAAACTAATTCTATAATAGCTCAAAAATGATGTTATATTGGTTTATTGTAATCTTTTGTTTAACAATTGTATAATAATGAACTTCGAGGCTATTCTCAGCAAGATAATGTTACATCTCACACTTCTCGTAAGGTGATATATAAATATTTTGATAAAATGATTGTCCATTTCCTTGCATGTTTGTTGTTGTGAAAATAGCCTTCACGCATTAGACAACTTAGTGGGCACGATTCAATCAGCGTTCTGTAATTGTTGAAAAATCATTTGAAAATGTCTATCATAGAGTGATTAGTTGTGCCGATTCTGAAGACAGACTGTAAAAGTGATATCTAATTATTTCCTATTTCTGTTTGAATCATAAATTTATCATTTTATGATGTAATTATTCCAGCCTATCACTACGTTGTTTTTGAATCAAGTCGTCAAAAGGCGTTCCGTGCTTTTTCCTGGTTGATTTAAAAACAGAGCGTAGTTTCACACAGACGAATTTCCCATGTTTGTCAACTAAAATTTATCGACAGTACCCAACAATAATACCAATTTCAAGGTGACAATCAACAAGTTGTGAATACGAAATTAAAAATGTACCTGAGCTGTATTGCTTATTTTTCGATCCAAACTTGATCATTTCTCTAGCAAATCTGTGGATGTGTTATTTTGATATCTTCTTAATTTTTAAATAACTTAAAAACTTGTTAATTGTTTCTTGCCTTACTTCGTTCAAATTCTTATTTACGTTTTAATAACAATAATAGACAATTGCAACAGGTATTTAGTTTTGCTTTATACGTATTTCGACATACGCAGTGTCATTTTCGAAAGCATTTAGTATTGTAAACATTTGCAGCTGGGGCAACAGCACACTGGATCTTGATTTCGAACTTGGCTCTGGTCTTCTATTCCAAAACTTTCAATAGCGGGGAATTTATGAGCTCAATTTGGTCATTCAGTAAAGATGTGTTTGTTAAAATATGTTTGTGAATTGGAAACGCCTCGAGTATATTCAATTTACGTTTATCATCACATAAGTATAAAAATTGTGTTCTAGTAAGTGTTTAGCGTAGTTAGATTTTGCTGGGTATTTGTATTTGTATGAGCGTATGTGTTCTTTGTATCTGGTATCAATATTTCTAATTGTTTGACTTATGTATACATAATAACACTGGGAACAGTGTAAATTATAAAAATATTAGAACACAATATGCATTGCCATCATATAATATAATAACATTTTTACACTTCTATGATGATAAGTGTAAATTGGACATATTCCAGGCGTTCCAAATTCACTAACACACTATAACAAATACACCTTTAATGAATGAGCAAATTGAGCTCATAAATTCCCCGCTATTGGAAGTTTTGGAATAGAATACCAGAGTCAGCTGCAATGTTTACAATATTAAATGCTTTTGATAATGACATTTTGTATGTCAAAATACCTATGCAGAAAAAATAAATACCTGTTGTTTATTATTATTAGTAAATTATTAGTAGGAACTTAAAAATTAACTTCACATAATGTGAATTATTATTTTTCACTTAGTGATTTTTGCTTGTGCGTGTGAAAATCTCAAACGGGCTAGACACTTTTTATATTCAATATATTCACACGCTTTATTAAAAACAATAAATAAAATTGCCGCCAGAAATATTATTGCACTGCTACATATCAGAAAGGTATAATTACACAGAAGGCAATCATTGTTTAAAATTTAATATACATTGCCGTTAGGCATAAAAGTTTCGCTGAAAGTGGATAAAAGCAACAGTTACAATAATGAATAAGTGAAAGTAAAGGACAGGTGTCGTATAAACAATTGAAGTGTTTTTATAAATTAACATTTTACTATAATAATCAGATATTAAAAAGTTGATAAGAGGTACAATTACTTCATAATTATGCCGAATATAAACAAGAGTGTATCATAAAGACCATAATTAATTTATTAATTTTATTATTATTATTATTATATTAAACAGTTTTTTGTGTTTGACGTACGCCTATGTTTCATAGAAAAGTTTTCACAGCCAAAACTATCGAATATTAAATTACGATCTTCCTAAGTTTCTTAACCTTCTAAAGTTAATTAATCAATTTCTTGACAAACCTGAATGGATTCTTTAAATATTCCTTCAAGTTGTTTAATAAATAGTGTTCCATATTATGCCTTGAGTTGTCTAATTATTAATAACTTAGAGTTTTTTTTTATCATGAACAGCCTTCTTGTGCCACTGCTGGGCATTGGCCTCTCCTTTGCCACGTGTTTCTCCTCAGCGCTAAGGTAGAAACACGGGGTACTTACAGTTTAACCTCGAATCCGAACGACAGAAATTTCAAAGAAGGTTTTTAGCATTAAGATCCCACGGTTGCAAGCCGGGTTGGAAAATTGCGTGTGGTGGGTTGCGGAACAAGATTTTATACGCTGCTTGGGAAGCCAAACCCAAGCGATAACCGACGTTGTGCCCAGAACGAGCGCTCTGCTAACTCATCTATTACCACACTTATCTATAATCTACCTGTATTAAAAATATGAATTACACGAAATTATGTGTATGTAAGTGTACAAGCGACAATCAAAACAAATTTCTTGGCTTTATCCGTTAATATCTATTAAATTAATATCTGCACTTACTATCACTGTTTTGTAATGTTATGCATAGGTTGCATGAATGTACATTTATGCATAACTTATTTTGCTGCTAACTTTTATATTACTTATTGTTAATTTCAATATAACAGAATAGAATATTGTTATGCACTAATGGCTATTAATTATATTACCCTGAACTACGATAAGATAGAGCCCATTTTCATTCGGTATCACTAATACAGAATGATAATGAAAGCCCGAATACCTTAAAACTGTTTAAAAGTTAAATGGCCTTGATGTTAATTAATTTATTCAGTATTGGAACATAAAATTAGCTCATAGAATTACTGTAACTATACTGATAGCTAAAAGTGTTCGTAAATAAATTTTAATATCCGTATATTTAGCTAAATTTAGTACCATATTCTAAATTTGGACAGATTTGAATTTAATAAGTAAAGTATATACAATAATGCACTAAACTCTAAAATAAAGGAAATTATGTTTGAAAAACTTTATTAACATGCAGATACTATTTTTTAAAATCATATTTTATGAAAAACTATTTGAAGTCGGAAAATTGTTACGGACGCGATCGTCCCAGATATACATTAGACATCTTATTAATTTAGCAATAGGAAAATCTGGGAATCGTACGAATTAAAATCTACTGGACGAGTATGGTATTAACAGAGTTATTCCTATAGTGTGGGTCGCAGACCACCACTGATTTACTAAAATTTGCAAAGTGGTCATTTTTAAAACGCCGTAATAATGATGTTATTTAATATTCTGGTCTAGCCATGTGCTAAATCACAAAATAAAGGCCCAAATTATGTATAATATTTTGTCCTGGGCACTCTATAATTATTCAGCTGTTAGAAGAAGGTATAAATATTGCTTATTATTTAATTTCTACAAATCACAAGTAAATTTACCTGTGTTAACACGGGATTATGATCAGGATAATTAGTTGAACTAAAACCGATTAAAAATAAGGTGCCCAAATTATGCTTGATATTTATTTTGGTCACTATCTAACACTATCTAATAATTTATTTGTCCGAAGAAGACTAAAAAAAATTGTTTTTTGCTTAATATCTAAAACTAACTAGAAACTTTACTTTTTGTTAACACAAGATTATAATCAAAATTTTTGCTATAATTATAAATGATAAAAAATATAGTGTCCAAATTATGTATAATATTTTGTTCTTGCCGCTATGTAATAATCCATCTATTGAAAAAGATATAAAAATGGCATGTTACTTAATTTCTGAAAATAAAAAGTTAATCTCATCTGTGTTAACACAGAATTATGATTACGATTTCTTGTTGAATGAAAAACGATAAAACATAAAGTGACAAAACTGTGCAGGTCCCATATGTTTTTCTGGTAACTATATCATAATTTGTTTTGTTCCAAGAAGACACATATATTGCTTATTGATTAATTTCTACAAATAACAAGTAACTTTACTTATGTTAACACAGGATTATAATCAGGATTTTTGTTAAAATTACAAACGATAAAAAATATAGTGCCCAAATTATGTATAATATTTTGTACCGGCCGCTATGTAATAATTCATCCGTTAAAAAAGATAAACTTGCTTAATGTTTAATTTCTGCAAATACCAAGTTAATCTCATATGTGTTAACACAGAATTCTGATCATGGTTTCTTGTTGAATGAAAACTATAAAAGATAAAGTGACAAAACTATGCAAGTCCCATATGTTTTTCTGGTAACTATATAATAATTTTTGTTGTTCCAAGAAGACATTAAAGTTGTTTATTTATTAATTTCTACAAATAGCAAATAACTTTACTTTTGTTAACACAGGATTATAACCAGGATTTTTGTTAAAATCACAAATGATAAAAAATATAGTTCCCAAATTATGTATAATATTTTGTTCCGGCCGTTATGTAATAACTCATCTGTTATAAAGATATAAAAATTGCTTATTGCTTAATTTCTGGAAATCCTATCCTATCTGTGTTAACACAGAATTCTGATCACGGTTTCTTGTTGAATGAAAAACGATAAAACATAAAGTGACAAAACTGTGCAAGTCCCATATGTTTTTCTGGTAACTATTTAATAATTTGTTTTGTTCCAAAAAAAACTTTAAAGTTGTTTATTGATTAATTTCTACAAATAGCAAGTAACTTTACCTATGTCAACACAGGATTATAATCAGGATTTTTGTTAAAATTACAAACGATAAAACATATAGTGCCCAAATTATATATAATATTTTGTTCCGGCCACTATGCAATAATTCATCCCTTAAAAAAGATAAAATTGCTTATTGTTTAATTTCTGCAAATAACAAGTTAATCCCATATGTGTTAACACAGAATTCTGATCACGGTTTCTTGTTGAATGAAAAACTTAAAACATAAAGTGACAAAACTATACAAGTCCCATATGTTTTTCTGGTAACTATATAATAATTTTTTTTCCAAGAAGACATTAAAGGTGTTTATTGATTAATTTCTACAAATAACAAGTTACTTTACCTATGTTAACACAGGATTATAATCGTGATTTTTATTAAAATTACAAACGATAAAAAATATAGTGCCCAAATTATGTATAATATTTTATTCTGGTCGTTACGTAATAATTCATCTGTTAAAAGATATAAAAATGGCTTATTGTTTAATTTCTGCAAATAACAAGTTAATCCCAAATGTGTTAACACAGAATTCTGATCACGGTTTCTTGTTGAATGAAAATCGATAAAACATAAAGTGACAAATCTATCCCAGTCTCATATGGTTCTTTGGTAGCTATAAGTATGATAAATTTAAAAGAAAATTAATTGAAATTCTTTTATGAGCAGCTATGGTAGGACTGAGCGATTTATTGCTCTGTGGATTATTTTTTTTTATACATATTTCTTTTGGGGGGTTTTTCTTTCTTTTTGTTTTCTTTTTCTTTCTTTTCTTCTCTTCTCTGTTTGCAAGCCAACGATGGTATATTATTTTATTTTAGTTCTTTTAACAGAACACTGTAATTAGGCAATGTCTGTTTTGTTCTGGTAAATAAATAAATAATATATTTTTGTTCCAAGAAGACAATAAAATTGCTTACTGATTAATTTCTACAAATAACAAGCAACTGTACGAACGTTAACACAGGAGTATAATCAGGATTTCTAATAAAATGAGAAACGATAATAAATATAGTGCCCAAATTATGTGTAATGTTTTGTTCTAACCGCTTTGTAATAATTCATCTATTGAAGAACATATAAAAATTGCTTATTGCTTAATTTCTGCAAATAGTATCCAAATTATCCACGAAATAATGTTCTGGCGCTTTATAATAATTCATCTGTTACAAGAATAAATTTCTTATTACGAGACGTATATCATTTCTTCTGCACGTAAGAAATCAACTTCATCTGATTTAACACAGGATTGTGACTAGGATTTCCAGTTGAATTCAAAACGATAAAAAATAAGCTGGCCAATTATGTATATTATTTTTTCAGGTCAATTCATAATAATTCAGCTGGCAAAAAAAATTATAAAAATTACTCATTGTTTTATTTCTGCAAAAAGCATCTTAACCTTACCTCTGTTAATCTATTATTATTATTTTATCACTCTATACTTTGGATTATTTTATTATTTATGATTTACCTACTACCCTACTAAATTAAAATAAAATTAGCGTGATGATGTGCATTCCGGTGCATCTGCATAGGAAATGTAACATTGTAACGTCTGCTATTTGCAAAGATTAAATAAACTGTTTTAATTTACGCTGCAAGTAATTGGTAAGCTATTAACGCAACACCCGTGAAATTAAATCCGATAGACGCAAGAAGTAACAATATAGTGCATTTTCAAAATATGTGGTTGTTTCGAAACGATAAATCAAAGAGGCTAAATTATCACAATATACAAACTTCATAGTTCACATTCATATAGGTGCAATACGTAACAGAAACGTTGCGAATTTGCTTTAATACGAATTCTCATATCATATCAATTAACTTAAAATTAAACAAATTGTGAAATCTTAACAACCCAAAATGTTTATAATCATTAATGGATGTTATTGTTTCTAATCTGATTATTATTATTATAGCAAACCTAATTTAAGGTAGCGCACGATAGATGTGTTACTTCATATATCTAAACACTGAAACTGGATGTATTATAACAGAGTTATAGCTACGTGTTGCAATTTAACATTTTCTAGGACGTAGGTATGCTAATCGCAGTAAATTCACATTTTATGTGTTCAGCAACACAGTAGTTATGTGTGTAATATCATATCGGATAATATATAGTTTATAATTTACATCTTACAATTAACGAGAACTATGCAACAATAGGTAATAAATTCAAAATATTAGTCCTTGATTGTCAAGGTTGTGGCACGTTAAAAGATCCAATGCTATACCACAGAAAAATGATTTTTAATACGACAGAAGTTGTTTTATGGGTTTTATACTTTTTTTTTTCCAGTAAAATAGTTCATATAGGTCCAGGTTTTTCAGGTCATATTGCAACATAAGCAAATATTATCCACCCTAGTTTTAGCTCTATATATTATATTTCTGGAAGCTCAAACTAAATAGTTATCCGAAGAACTTTAAACGTTGAACGATTCATTAATACATTATATATTGTGGTCGCAACGCAGGAACATCAAATATATTATCCTTATATAGCAAATATGTAACATAAAATACAAAATAAACGCAAATATGGTGAAATTACATTGTCATACCATTTATTTAAAAAATATTGCAAGGCACAAAACAACATACTGAGATGAAGCTATTTAAATATTAATTTAGACAATCATTTAGAGAAATTGGTAAAACTTTTGACTAAATACTATTTTTAATTAAAACATTTAAAAATAATTTTGTGTATTTTGCCAAGGATTACATTTAATTATTATGGAAAAACGAAACAGTAAAATATGTCAATCATTTCGGCCTTGTTTCTATTTTTGAGCAAGCATTGTCGCATTACAGATTAGTAAAATTTAATTTAATCCGTAATAATAACTAATTTTGAGTAAACCTAAATGATCATGAGTTTGTTTCAACATACTTTAATGAGTATATGTTTATATATTTAGATGTCGGAATGAGTCATGTCTAACTATACCCTTCAGCAACAACGAGAATAGCTATCGACAGCACCTTGAACTCTTTCAAAGTTGCTGTTGGTCCTATATAAAAACGCTGCTGGTGCCGGTCGAACAGTCACCAAAGTTAAGAGTCGCAGCCTCGGGTTACTGCCGTTCTTCGGAGGGCACGTCAAAGTCGTCAGTCTCGGCTACCACTATGGTGGTAGCCATTACGTCACAGGCGGTAGCACAAGTTGAAACTCTTACACGGTGTTAATGAATTGCAGGACAAACTTCTAGGGCTTAAAGTATACATGAAAACAAACATTTTTTGTTAAGAAATGTATGGACAAAAGTGTTTCCTTTCAGGGGTAGAGCTTCTCAAAGATTCTTTAAGAAACGCCTAAATGTAGGCAACTCAATTTACTACCTACTATTTGTTTCCATAACGACGGAAATTACTACAGGATAAATAAAGCCCTCTTTCCCACTTATCAAATTCAATTTCCATCGTTATGGAAACAAATATTAGATAGTAAATTGAGTTGCCTGCATTTAGGCGCTTCTTAAGGAATCTTTGAGAAGCTCTATCCCTAAAAGGAAACACTTATGACTATACATTTATTAACAAAAAATATTTGTTTTTATGTAACTTTAAGCCCTAGAAGTTTGTCGCTGCAATTCATTAACACCCTGTATATACAACACGGTTGTAAAATGTCCTCCCCCCCTCCCTACTAACTTTTGAACAACTTGATTTTTCTTTACAAAATTTTTTGTGCTTTAATGGGAGGCTAAATACAACTTTTTGGTACATATTTAAAATTTTATAACGTTTAAAATGGCGGCAAGGCGCCATTTTGAAAAAATGTTAAATGGCAATGGGAGTCGGGTGACACCTCATTTAGAAGGTATTTTAATTTTAGTCTGATTCTTGAGTTTTATTCATCCAGAAAAAAATGACAGATGATTGAAAATAATAAGTTTATGAAAAAAAGAAGGCACCCGGATGTATGTCGAGGACAACACCTTTTCTTTATGGCACTTTTCCGTAGGTCGTACCGTTCGGCTGCCAGAGGCGTCCAAAGTAGAAACACGAATCAACGTCCAGCACGTGTCCACGTCATCGCAGCGAGCAGTTGCGAGCGCAATCTGTTCGCATAAGTAGGCGCATCGACGACCGACGGAGGCGGTTCTAACATCCCCGAAGAGATCGCGGGGGACGCCGGCTAAGTTTTTATGTCAATTTGTACGTTTTCTTCCGACGTTTCGGGATCCCCCGCGCCCCCTTCGGGGATGTACTTATGCGAACAGATTGAGCTCGCGAACGACCCGGTGCGATGACGTGGACACGTGCTGGACGTCGATTCGTGTTTCGATTTTGGACGCCCTTGGTGGCCGAACAGTACGAGCTACAGGGAAGTAAGAAAAAGTTGTTGTCCTCGACAAGGCTAACAACATACATGGACCCACACTGACATTTAAAAAAATAGTTAGAAAGTTATAATATTTAAATGTGGGCTAAAACGTAGTATTTAACCTCCCATTAAAGCACACAAAATTTTGTGAACAAATATCAAGTCGTTCAAAAGCTAGTAGGGGGGGGAGGACATTTTACGTTTATGTCAAGGATTCTGGACTAATGAAGCAACAAACACCATTCGGTAATCTTGAACAATTATAGTAATTTCATTTATTCAACCAGCAACATCTAAAAACATATAACTATATATATATATATATATATATATATACCGGGTGACTGTGAGATAAGGTAAAAGTACGTAACTTTTTTGTTTTTAAACCTATTATTTTCAAATTTTAAA